>PVKU01006836.1:0-96916 GCA_004027475.1 Anoura caudifer
CCTTCCTTCCTTCCTTCCTTCCTTCCTTCCTTCCTTCCTTCCTTCCTTCCTTCTTCTTTCCCTCCCTCTACCCCTCCCTCCGTCTCTTTCCTCCACCCTTCTTTATCTTTAAATGGATTGTCAAAATTTTGGCTGTGACTGAAGAAAAGAAATAAGGCAGGCAGAACTAGTATGGAATCAAGGAAGGGAAGTGGTATTGCCGTGTCTTGTACTGAGTCAGCAGGTTTCTACCAGTGAATGAAATAATTCTGTGCTGGGACTGTTTAGAAGAGAAAATGGCTTTTATGGGCGTAGTGCCTATATCGAATGATCTGTTGTGCTCCTTTCCTTCTAATTGATGAGAAATAATATGGAAACAGCATAAGTCAAAGCTGGCCCTCTAAAACGAGTGGCTCTTAGATGTGGTCTACTTTTCTCACAGAAATAAGAACTATCCTTAATAAAGTTTTCTATTGTGGGACCCATTTCCTTTATCTGCTAGTAGAAATGTCACACTGCCCTAACGTTTGCATTGAGAACATAGATAATAATTCAACCCTCCAGTCCCATTTACTGCAATTGTATTTAAATACACAGCTTAATTAGCTGTACTCAGCCTCCTTCCCAATCCTCTTTGAAGTGGTAAAGTCCCATTGCATCAGTTCAGCTAATTTTATGCCCATAGCCTAATTTTTTAGCTTTGTAGCAACTAAGGATATGACTGCCCTATGTGATCTCTAAGTCCAGAGACTTGATTCAAAGGAATATTTTTTTCAATGGAGGATATAGAGTTAGTTGCTTTGGACTTAAGCTTCAATTAAAGCATTTAATCATCTTTCACCAAATTCACCTTGCAAAATTAATTTAATTCAGTTTAGGGAAGGAAAGATAGAACATTGAGATATATCCATTATGTGTCTTAACATCCAGGTAGGGAAAGGGTGAGTAGGGGTAGTATAGCGAGATTTTTAGAGTAAACTAATTTTTGTTAACCTAAGACTAAAAGGCAAAAATGAGAGGCAACAAGCATTTATTTAGGATTAAAGAATTACAATTTGGGGAGCATAGATTGAGGCAGAAACCCAAACAGTGTCCCACTTACAGGATGAGGGCAAGGGCTTTTTATAAGAAAAGGAAGAGTATCCTTACATAAATTAAGAAATAAATTTCTGTTGGTTCTATAAAGCTGAATTTCTCTTTAGCTATATATGATTTGTTACTGATTCTATCTCCAAAGCAAGAATCCATAAACATTAGTCCCTGTGGTCTGGGCGTCAGCTTTCCTGTTAGCTTAACAGACAATGGTTTGGAAGACAGCGCTGATTTGGCCCCGTTTAAAGGTCTGCCTCGTTCAAACAATCCAGATTATTGAGAAGCAAAACACGCTGCTCTGGCTGCATTTTAAAATGGCTCAACTTATGTCAACTTTTCACATTTTATACAGCATGCTCATGGAAAAAGGAAAACACTGATGACACTGTGTAGACAATGCTACACTGAGGTCTACCAAACACCAATAAGGTCAGGGGGAAAGCAATTTGAGTGCAAGATTAAGAAAATGGTAGGGTTGTGTCTGTCTAGGGCATGATCTCTAATATGATCGATAAAACCACCAAAGATGTTTCCCTGTAGCTGTGAGAAGGTTTCAGACCGTGGTGTTAGTCTACTACCTTTTTTGAGCGTAAGTAACTAGATATATTTTTTCTATAATATTTTGTACTTAGTGGGCCTCTTCCCTGTTGAGTCTCTGTTGACCTGAGATATGATTTGCTAAGAGAAAAGTAGCAGAAGTTACTAAGGTATCAGAACCTAATATATGATCTAAAACTCATGAGTACTTCTATTAAGTGAGGAAGAAACCACTCATCAATGATCAGCGTGACCCTCCACATTCCCTGGCTCCCATGGCTGTTAGATGTGGAGCAAATTCTCAGAAGTGGGCTCTAGGCTGCCGTTTAAGAGTCGTCTCCATTTCTCCTCCATCTCTCTCTTTCCCTGACATCTCTTCTCTGAAATTTAGCAGATTTGTGTTATAGAGAGTTTTGAGTAAGATGTGGACAGGGCATCATCCCCATTAGCATTTACATGAATGAGAAATAAGCATGAGTATGTAGTTAAGTGTGTAGCATGCGTGTTAAGTAAGACACAGATGCTTAACATGTTACGGCAGCATAGCATCTCCTATCCTGACTATTGCAACGAGTTAAGAATGTTTCTACTGATACTGAAATTTGATTATGTAAATAGTCCAATCATTATAATATTTAGAAACTAAGTTATAAAATAAATCAACTATATTAGTCTTAGAAGAAAATGAGAAGTGTTGAAGTTCTTCTCTCTCTTGGGGCTCTATACACCATGCCTTGGACCTTTGTGAAAGCCTGTGAAGCTGGAACTCCCCAACCAGCACATGTCAGCCTCAGACCAGGGTGCTGAGGTATCTGACCTCTCATAGATCCCTGTGGTGGTCTGTTGAGGTAGGAAGCCAGATCCTCTAGACAAGTCTCCATCAGTCATGAGCAGCCTTGTCTGCTCACGCCAGTGTGCTGTAAAAGTGTCATTTTCTGTATGTGTCATGATGGGAGAAAGGTAGAAAGAACCAGCAAGGATCTAGGCATCTAGCTGCACAATGTGACTACTCCTACGTCCCTCCACCCTGCTTCTGTCCTTGCCCAAGAGTGATATTTTTTTTCCACAGAAATTTCAGAAGAAACTGTTGAAATGATTGGAATTCTTAGCTAATGTTAATAAATAAATGTGCACTTGAGGTAGTTCTGCATACATCAATATGTCTTATTTTGGGGGAGGGGCTGTGTCTATTAGAGTTTCCTAGTGGTCCTTAAATTCTTCCCAATTAGGAACCATCCATTCTATTCCTGATTTTTTGCATAAAAAAATAAAGGCTATAACTGAACTCTGCAGAAGTATGGAGTGTCTCAGCTAGGTTAGGTCAGTCTTCATCTGTTCATCTGAAGAGGAATTCCTTATATTTGTCAACTGATAACTCAGTGTCATTTGTGATACTTTTTGTTTTACATAATTTAGCTCATTTGTTTCTCACTGAACTCCTATGAAGGAGACATTATTATCTCTATTAAGTTTTTCTAGTTTTATTGAAAAATAATTAGCATATATCACTGTACAAGTTTAAGGTATATAGCATGATGATTTGATTTACATATATTGTGACATGTTTACCACAATAGGTTTAGTTAAAACTATTATCTCATATAGATACAATAAAAAGAAAAAAATCTCCTAATAATGAGGACTCTTAGAATCTGCCTTTTTAACAACTTTTCTATATTGTATATTATACTAGTGTTAACTATAGTCATTATGTTATGTATTACTTATATATTTGATAACTGAACTTTTATACCTTTTAACTATAGTCTTCCAACTCCTCCTCCCCCTCAGTCCCCACTCTGGTATACAAATCTGATACTTCTTTCTATATGTTTGGGGTTTTTTTGTTCTTTAATTAGATTTCACATATAATTGAGAACATACAGTATTTGTCTTTTTCTGACTTATTTCACTTAGCATAATACCTTCTAGGTCCATCCATGTTGTCCCAAATGAGAATTTTTCTCATTTTTATGGCTAAGCAATATTCTATTATAGATATATACAGATAGATGAATGGGTGGATGGATGGATGGATAGATAGATAGATAGTAAGTTGTGAGATTCATCCATCGATGGACACTTAGGGTAGTTTCCATGTCTAAACTATCATATTGTAAATACTGCTACTATGAACATGAAGGTACAGATATTTTTCCAACTTATTGTTTTTGTTCCCTTTATGAATATTCTCAGAAATGAAATTGCTGGATCATATGGTAGTTCTATTTTAATTTTTTGAAGAAACTCACATACACACCAATAGTAATTGCAATTATTAATAGTTGAGTAGTGTATCAATTCTATGAATAACAAATAATGATCATACATGTTAAAAGTGGCAAAAAAATGAGATAGATATTCAGAGTCTGTTCTAATTAGCCAGAGCTGGTCAGAGAAAAAAACTTAAGTAAAATCCTCAGCTTACTTAATACTTCATAGTAATTAATAGTGACTGATGACAACTTGTAGCAATTAAGATCTAATATATATATTTAATGTGTGAATGTGCTTCTTACTTTTACACATTTTTTTTCCCTAAGGAAAAAACCTGGGAGTAGGGACTCTTGGGTTCTTTCTTTCTCTCATCCTTTTCTAGCTCCTACTGAAAACTATAAAGGATCTTACAATGTCATGTTGCTGGAAGAGGGCTTAGAGACCACTCTAGTGTGCTCGCATCATACTGTAAATGAAAACTTTGAGGCTTAGAGAAGTCCAGCGACTTATTAACGTCACCTTTCAGGCCATTGGTACAAATGCCGATTGGCATACTTGGGTCAGCTTCTCAATTTGTGGCCAGAACTGCAACATGATATGGGACCAAATATGGTGCTTTTGTATAAATAATGACCTCTGGCTTCTTCATTATAAGGAGGTTTTGGGTGCAAGAGCACTAATATTTATAAACATGTCAAATTAATGAATTAAAATAGTTCTTGCATCTAAAGTGACTATCACGCCATTTATCTTCTCCAGAGATATAGTGCTTCCTCTGTTCCAGATACTATATCTATGGAAGAAATAAATGAACATTCGAACCCAGCCCCTCTAAATTCTGTGTGAACTCTTTCAATACCACAGAGCTCAGAAGTTTGCATGCCTTTTTATGTTTACTCTGTAAAATAAAACTCTCCTACGGGAACCTGTGTGAATTCTACTCAGAGTTTAAAAACACAGAATTATGGGAGAGCCCCAAATCAATAAAAAACATGGTGATGTTTTAAAAAAAACAACAAGAGCAAAGCATGAAAAGACTCTGCTTGCCAAGAGCAGCTTATTAGCTGTTGAAAATGCTGAGATAAGAGTATGTAATGGAAATGTGGCCATGATCATTCAGGCAAAAACAAAATCTGCATGAGAATGCATTAGGAAATGTCCCAGAACACCAGAAAGATGAAGTATCTGGGGCACTCTGGGGCACGGTTCGTGTTGTCTGACATACGCCACACAGGAGTCTTCCTGGGGCCAGACACCCTGCAAGAAGCATGATTCACTTTCTGGACACTGATATTAGAGATGTACTCTAACAGGTAATCTTACATTTCGAGGAAGGCTATGAGGTATAGCTGTGAACACTGTCAACCCTGTCTCCGAGAGCTATTTTTGAGGTCTATTTTATTCCTTCATTCCTGGATCAGAGACTCATTAAAGCAAAGAATGCCCCTTAAATTATACTCAGCTCTACCCTGAAGGAACACCTGAAAAAGTTAATAATAAACCCTTGAGATGAGGCAAGTGGAGAGGAAGGAATTATGAAATAAAACAAAGCGAAGAAATCGTGTAAACAAATTAATTAATTGTCTGGAAGTGAAAAGCACGTTTGTAATTTTGCCCTTGTCGAAGGAAAATTGGAGTTCATTATGCTCACTGACTGATTTAAAAGCTCCTTCTTGCACAGCGTCACGGAGAATGTGTTGGAGTTCGAGGCATGAATCACTTGCAGAGTCAATTAAAATAGAAATTCATTATTGAAATCTCCAGAGTAAAAGGTTGGGGCTCTGTGCTTCAAGGATGGGAAGAAGCTTTTCTTCCCCTGTTTTTAGATTTTTTTTCTCTCCTCTTCTGAATTGATCTTAGAAACATGTACTTTGGATTTCCAGTAGTAGGTATTATACCTTTTTAAAACAAATTGTGTTATAACCTGTCACCAGGTGCTTTATATATTTTATCATCTTTAATCTTGTGGCAGAAAATATCAGTACCACTTGAGAAAGCTGAGATTCGTTGGATTGCTAAGTGGTGACACTGAGGATTTAGGAGCAGGTCTGTCTGACTTAGAATCTTCTGGTTTCTCCAGGACACCATAAAGACTTCTAAGGCAGGTCGACTGTGCTGAGTTAGGGCTGATGGTCTAACAGGCCATAGGATGTGTGCCATATGCCCCCAGAATGCATGTTGCATATTCAGTTACACGTTGGCATGCAATCAAGAGCCCAGAGGGGTTGCATGTGGATGAGATGCATGCAGCACAGCCATCCGCTGCACGGGGTGACCCTTGAGTTCTCCAAATGAGCCAAAGTTCAACGAGATCATGCTGAAATGAGCTTCGTGGGGCGATTATGTGCTTTAGTTTTGTGACAATTACTATTCTACTGAATAGAGGCAGTCTTCCCAGGCTGCTGACACTATTTGATTTCCTCTTAGTGTAGTCCAGATGTCCTTCAGTGGGTAAAAGATGCTTCACAGGATTGCTTTCAAGGGTTAAGAAACAAGAAACAATGCTCTGAGCAAGAGAAATTGTTCATCCATCCATTCATTCAGTTTACGTTTATCATGTACTGGACACTGTGTATAGAAATCTTAAAGTGATAAATGGCATGGCCCTTATCCTAAACTGTCACAGCTTAATAGGTAGGCTGTGGACAAGCAGGTAAATCAGGATTACAGTACAGTAATATGAAAATAGCCAGGATAAAAGAAAGCACAGGCTCTTGGAGGAACACAAGGGAGGGCATGGGAATTAGATGGGGCACATGCAAAATTAGGAAGTCCTTTTTTTGTCTCACTTTATCGTGGTCTTGGAGTGACCTGTCTGAGACTGGCACTCTGTGGCATGGCCCATGTCCAGCAGGAGAATAATATGGCCTGATTGTGAATGCCACATTCCGGATCTCAGGGGCTGCTCTTTTAGTGGGATTTTCTTCTTCAAAACCCCACTGTAAAAACAACTGTGCCCCAAAGTACAGCAGCTGTAATGAAGTATGTCAGTCAAAGCATTCAGACTATTTCTTGAAAGCCGTGACAAAAGATTTTCTGAAAAGAGCCCTCTGCCTTTGCTTGTGGGAGCGTCCTTCAGACTTCATGCACTTCTGAGCCACCAGGTGGACAGCGTCAATGTAAAAGGCAAGAAGAACTATCACCCAAAGGCTCCTTGGCTTGTGTACTGTTTTATCTAACAGTTGTGACTGCATTTCCTTTCGTCTCCCTGGGGGACCTAAACCAGCCCCATCCCTGTGAAGAGAGACCCTGGGGTCCCCTTTGCAAACCCTCTCTATTCCTTTTCTTGGAGTAGTCCAACTACTTAAATATGAGAGGCATCAAATGTAGTTCTTTTTAATGAAAAAGGTAAACAAGGGAAGGAGCCCCAGACACTCTCTTGGCAAAGGTCCCCTCAGAACAGATAGCCCTCGCTGATCAATGATTTATCTTTTTAAAAGAAGTCAGAAATAGGAAAGGGCCACAGGAGGGCGGGGATAGCCAACAAAACTGTAGCAAGGTTCTCTGTGAGGAAACTTGAAAAAGGCAAGTGCTTTTTTTAGTCTGGCCAGAAAAAAAAGTGTAATATGATATAACTCCTGGAAAATACAAATGACAAAAGAGAGGCTCCTCCCCTCACATTCTCAAGGAGAAAGGGCTCTCTAAAATTAAAGACAGAGACATTCAGTTGAAAGGAAATATTTTTCTCCTCTGACTTATAATTAGTCTGCGATACTGGCTTCTGTAGGCTCTGATCAAGGCAAATTGCTCAGCACAGTGAGTTGGCAGATACCATTCATACGTATAAACGCTGGGGTATCCACCATGAATATAAGGCAGCTGTCATCTTCGAAGGCATCAGCTGATTGCCAGTGCAGGTCAGGAAGAAATTATTCCTCTGTCTTCCTCTGTAATATCACTTACCAGTTGCAACATGGGGATTTGGCACCTTCGATGACATAGACCAGCATCCTGTTACATTGATCAGAAGTTTAATCACTTACAGTGTGTTCTAACACTGAGATCCAAGAGCCTGTTTTCTTTCTGATATTCTGCTGGGGGATCAAAGCCAAGGGTAAAGGTGAGTCAGTGAGGCATCCCAATGTCCCCCAAACTTGTTTATGCTTCGAGCTCCCTGACCGAGAGATGGATGTGCTAGCAGGTTCCGGGGCCTGCGGTTTTCCTTGTGGAAATGCCAGTGGCCATGTGTGCTCCTCAGGTATCGGAGTGATGGAGCTCACGTTGGCTGGGACGAAAGGCCTTTCCTGGGGGGTTGGCTGCGTTTGGTGTGCCGTGGTTGGCACAGGCCAGCTTAGACCTTGAAAACTTGGAGCTGATGCAGAGGTGGATAAACACATTGAAAACGGAGGTTGCAAAGTCAAATTTTCATGGGGGCCAAGCAGGTAATATCCCTGAGTGAGTCCAGCTATGTGGCAAATTGGAGAGTTACAGGCTCCGACTAGAGAGGACGGCGGCCACTCAGCTCCCACTTATTATTCAGGGATGAGAGTCTAGAGTTGCCACCTTTGCAAGAGAAGCCAAGTGTCTGGTGTGTACGTTAAATTCCCTGACTTGTAAATATTCTCATCCAAGAAAGCCCTTGGTAGGCCAAACCAAAAAATTTGCCTTGTCGGCTGCTCTTTTACAGCCTGGAGCTAAGGGCACTGAAGGCTGATTTCCTTGTTTCCTGACACCTGTACAGAAGCCCCCTCTACAGAAGCTCTGTGGACTCAAGTTTTAGGGCATAATTAATTTCATCTCCAGGCGAGAAAACAAATGAAAAAGATAGGCAATAACAATGAAAATACTCCTCCAGTGTCACAGTGTCCTCACGGGGCCAGGACGGTTGAATGAAGGGGCACCGCTGAGCCTTCAGTGCTACTCCTATAACAGCAGTGGTGTTGTGGGGGCGGGGGTGGGTCCCTACACAAGCACTGTACAAATAGCACAATGTTAGTTCCATGAAGCAGGCAGCGCACAAGCTTCTTGCCTTTGAGATATTTGTGAATTCACTGAGAGCATTATATTAACCTGCATGGAGTAGTTAGGAAAAAATGCCAAGATAACATATAAGCAAGTGTGGGAACGATACTCAGAAAGTGTCCCTTACTGATAGTGGTCTTATTAACAATGGCCTAAAGTAGAGAGAATGAGACCTTATGATTGCATTGGCCCCGCATTGATAACCCGGGATATCGGGCCTACCTTCAGGTCAGCTGATCAGCAACTTTAATTCCCCTGTGCCGTGGAAGGTAGCATGTCCACAGATTACCTTCTTTAGGCACATATTTGGGGGAAGCATTATTCCGCCTACCACACTCCTGATTACTCTTTTTGGGGAAGTTGTATAATTATTTTTCACATCAAGAAATGGTCTAGTAAACTCAGAAAAATATGTTCAAATGTAATATGTGACTTCTTCATCCATACCAATAATCTAATTTTCTGTAGCCTGCACAAATAGTGTAATTTTGAGTGAAAAAAGCATGGGTTTCATAATAACACAAACTTAAGTTCAAGTTCCTACTCTGACACTTACTAGCTGTGTAACTTCTGGCAAGGTACAAAATTTTGAGCCATGGATTCCTTTCTTGTTAAATGGAGAAAAATACTTTCCTCGTGTCATTGTTTTGCTTAAATTAAATATAACTAATGTGCTAGAATCATAGTAGAAATATTATCAATGGCATTATTATTCCCTGAAATCCTGAGATCCATTTTGGTACAGCTGGGTAAAGCCAGTTTAAAAAAATAAAAACTGTGTTTTTCAGTTTACTGAATTACATTTAATGACAAACATTTCCTTGGGGTATTTGTCTGATTTGTGTGTTAGCATATGTAAGATGTTTGAGTTTCAAGGTGAAAAAGTGATTTGTAAGTGCAAAATGATGTTACTGTCATCAGTAAACATGCAATACCACCTTTTGGAAGTTGAGGGGTATAGAGAGAAAAAAGAGATTGGGTGCAATGAAAGAAGACTCAGAATTAGTTGAAAAAATTTTTTTGAAAAATGAATCTTTGCTGTCATTGTAAGTCTCCCAACTTCTAGTACAAGCGGTAGATAGATTTTCTTTTCCACTAGATTTACTTTCTGATACACAAGTTTATCATGGAAGCAAGGGCTCTTCATCAAGCCATTTCCCATCAATAACCCCAGCCGAAGCCCAACAGGCTGAGGGTTTATTATTCACTTTTAAAAGGCTGGAGCTCATTTGCTTCTGCGGTAGGGAGAGGAGCCGACCCAGACCGGGAGAGGAATGAGGGCACTCGATGAAATGGCCATTCATTGCAGTCAAGCTTGAATAATACAGAGGTGTAAAACGCCAGGAGAAGCTTTGGTGAAAGCTGGAAATCAAGTATTGATTAACCAATCCCCTAATTTACCAACTTCCTTTGCAATGATCTGATTCCCGTTTCTTCATTTAACGGACATTGTTTGAGCCCTTCCTGTAGAAAGGGTCCTATTCAAGGCTATGGAAAATATTCTGCCATCACCCACCTTCACCTCTGACCCGCAAAAACACATTCAATCTGGAGTATGAACAAATTAAACCTTCTGTTTCTGAGGATCGGGTGCTTCTACAAAACATCGTTGCTTATAATTACACCCTGTAGTATAAAATCCTGCAATAGTCTTTTCTCTGACGGCGTCACCATGAACAGCAATGCACTACTATACAGCACTGATCTTTCAATAATATGCAAAAATGAAGGCAATACCTTGTGTGTGGCCTCCAGAAATAGCAGTAATATTTTGAATATTAATAACAGTAATGCTACTGATGCCACACACACTAAACACACTGAAGACAATAAATATTGAAGAATCTAAATTCAGTTAATTAGCAAGCCAAAGCTTGCTTCAAGTTATACTGACATTATTTGTTCCCTTGTTGGTTACATGAGATGCCTCTTAAGCTGAAGGAGATGACTTCAAGCTATTGTTCTCTTGAGATCCCTTCTCTCTAGGGAGTTTGGGAACTAGTGAGCATAAGCCGAGGCCATTTCTACAGAATACTGGTGCTCAGAGGTGATAGGGGAGTGGAAGGCAGTGAGAAGGGAACCAGTAAGTGGGGGTGGGGAGCTAGATGACATTGAGGCAATTACAGAGTGAGTTCATTGATTCTTTGGAAGGCTTAAATATTCCCCAGACATCGGAAGCCCTTCTGTTCAAATAGAGATTATGTACCCAGCACGTACTTTGCAGAGCTAATTGGAAAGAATCTCTTTGATGACCTGTTATTTTGTATTTGCACTGCCTGTGACTCCTCTCTCTGTGTGAACACAGTGGGGTTGCAGCATGTATTTTCTTAACTCAGGCAACCTCAACCACGCAGGGGAGGAGGGGCGGGGGGATACTGGGAGACGGACCGCCAGTGAGAGAACACCAGGAATAATTGACATAGCGTGACATTTTTAACCAAACTTTCCTTCAGTGAGCACCTGCCTGGGAGTCAGAGAGACTCAGAAGCTTAAATCTGTCAAGCCCTCAATTTCTACATTCCTACAGGCCTCTCCAGGCTGAGCATCTCTCCTCCCTGAGTCAAGTATCATTCTAGTTCTTAAAGATACAGCACATTTTTTCATGTAACATGGTCTCTAAACACAAGCAAATAACTTCACCAGATGACCAACCAAAGAAACAGTAATATCTGCTAAAGGCAAAATGCCAATAGTAGGCTTACTGAGTAATGATACTGCTCTGTGGTCAACAGACCAGTTATAGTTTCAGAGACGGTGTTAACACAATGATCTTCTGTACTGACTTGACTTCTGAATCCTGTCCTAGATTTAGACACCCCTGTGATCAACACACAGAATAATTGGCATGTATGCAATGACATTTTGTCAGGGAAGTGATGGGGAGATCTCTCTGGACTCACTGTTTTCCATCTTTAATCTTCCCCAATTGCCATTCAGACAGCATTGAGCTAAAACACTGTTTTCGCTCCCCTTGCCCACCAGCCTAGAAGGGTTGTGTCTTAGAAACTAGAGGAGGAATCTCTCAATTTAAAGCTAAGTCCGTTGCACATGGGTTAGAGCCCCACCTCAAGCATTTAGGAGCTGTGTCACCCTGAAGAACTTACTTAAACACTGAGACTTGCTTTCTGCAACTCTAAAATGGGCTAATAAATAAAAACTACCTCTCAGGATTGTTAAAGAAAAGTTAATTTTAAACCTCTCAAAATAGTGCATACACCTTAAAAGATGCTTAATAAATACTAGCTTATCTGCCACATCTCCTACACACATAGGCTCTTCCACATACACCTCCTGGCCTCTGACCTTCTGTTCAGATTTTGGAACATCTTTGATGGAGGGAGAAAAAGAGTAATGGTTAGGAAATTGTTTACAAGAAGGTTAAAACAAAGAGCACGGAAATAGTGAGCAAAGCAAATTCAGTCTAAGCTGAGGGGCGTGGTCTCCCCCGAGGACCAAAGGTCACAGCAGATTTGACATTACTGGTATCAGGTGGAATGCAGCTTTAATGAAACATTGGCTACAATTAATCTATCACCATTTTTCCAAATGATTTTTACTCATTTCTCTTTTTAAAAAATCTGCATGGTGTTTTCTCACACACCAGGATTCTTTTCCTTTCCGTAGGAGTATGAGAGGAACTTGGGTGCAGCTTGAGCTGGCCAGATGTCTGTCCTTCAGATGGGCACAGAGGCCAGCATCCAGCTGAGGCCGTAGGGACACTTGGGGAAGAGCTGGACTTTTGACAGAAGCCGATCTCAGTGCAAGCGAAGCACTCAAATGGGGAGGTGATTATTAAGTCCTGGGAGGTGCAGGGAGGGGAATAACTAGTTTGCTACTACATCCCTGGAGAAACTTCTAGTGTTTCTGGGCTAAGTGCATAGCTTATGACAAATGTACAAGAGCATTGCTGTCATTTGTCTCAGAAGAAGCTACCGTACCGAAGGACAACTGTCTGCTTTCCTGCAGCACAAAGGTGACGCCTGGTTTCCACGGCTCGTTCGTCCAGATGCCCCCAGGTACTTGGACAGAGAGCCGTGTGGGTCCTTGTGTACAGTCTTACATTTTTCCTTTCAGAGATGCATTAGAAATGACAAAGCCCAACTAGCAGTATTATTTCTGCTTTGTAGCTAAGAATTGCTTCAGTGCCTTTATTTCCAAATGTATGATGTTGTTGTTGATTTAAAATGTGTTTCTCCAATGAGTTAAAATAGCCAAGTGTACTGATTATAAGGCAAAAGGAAGGGAAAGCAACTAATATATGCTGGGCACCTGCTATGAACCAGGTACTGATATAACTACTTTGCATATAATATTTAATATCCTTCTCACTACAAGCCCATAAGGTGTGCAGGTTTGATTACTGCATTTTCCAGGGGGAAGCAGCCAAGTATCTGGAAAGAGTATAGGGTTGCCACTTACCAGCTGTATGGAGATAGGTAATTACTTAACACCTCTGAGCTTTGTTATTCTCCAAATAAACAACAGAGAGGGCTGCTGTTCGCCAACAGACACCTGAAGGTACTTGATGGACTGCCGGTGATACATGAAGTCTTGGGGTGGGGGGAGCAGAGAACAAGGTAGATGCAACAAAGGTGCTGGAATTGGCGTGGAAATCACAGCATAAAGGCTGCTGAAATAAATTAACTACACTATTAATTCTCTGCCAAATGATTCATGGTGCTTTTTTTTTTTAAATTGAACATGACATAATCAGACTCCTTTCCTACTCATTGGAAAACTGAGGCCTTTCCTCCAGCAATTCAAGGTGAAACTGAAAATAAGTATGATTTCACTTTTATTTGTTTACTTTGGTCCTTGCTATAGATATGTGCTAACAGTCACCTGGGAAATTATCCAGCAGCAAATGCCTATGCATGTGCCCCGATGCCAGACCTGTCAGACGGCAGCAGCCACCCTAACGAGAAAGCAGGAAGAAGCCAGAAGCCCAGTCTCTTCAGTGGAAGGCTCACGGGGTCTCTTGGTGCCCAGCCCAGCATAAAATTGCCTCTTATGAGAATTCTAGAGGTTAGGCGAGGCTTGAGGCATTGCAGAGGAAAAGCTGACAGCATTTTTATTTAGACTTAATTGGTAACAGGACAAGTAGAATAGATTCCTAGTCTCCCAGTCTTTGTAGACATACCCACTTTCAAGCAGTTATTATTTTTTTTATGAGCAATGCAATTGTGTGCCCAGCATTCTCTCCTTCTTTAAGAAGTTTATTGGATGTAGCGTGGGTGGTCTGCCTCATTCACGTGGAAGTGGAATATCAATGGTATCATCTAACTGAGTGTAAACTATGCGCTAGGAAATATTGGGGTGCCAGGTGTGAAAAATTGAGGTGTTATTGATGGTCATAATAAATGAATTTCATCGTAATGCTGTGGGATTTCACTAGAGAAAAACCTCAGTAAGGTCTAGAGTAGCCAGGAAAGTCTTCAAAGAGGTGGTGATTTTGCCCCCAGATTTAATGGAATATAATTACATGTAACATTGCATACGTTTATGGCATACAATGTGTTGATTTAATACAATTATATATATCGCAAAATGATTACCACTCTACCATTAGCTAACTCCTTCAGTCTGTCACACAATTACTATTTTTTTGTTGTCAGAACATTTAGTATCTACTTCCTTCACAACTTTCAGAAATATAATACATTTAGTGATAGTGTTGTACACTGGATTCCTAGAACTTACTTTGTAATTGAAAGTTTGTATTCTTTGACCAATATCTCCTCATTTCCCCCACTTGTCAGCCTCTGGCAACTGCATTCTACTCTCTGTTTTCGATTCTGTATGTAATTGAAATCATGCAAATACTTGTCTTTCTCTGACTCACTTCACTTAGTGCGGTGCCCTCAAGGTCCATCCATGCTGTCACAAATGGCAAGACTTCTTTCCTTATAGCTGATTAATATTCAACTGTGTGTGTGTTTATATATATGTGTGTGTATATATATATATATATATATATATATATATATGTATACATGCCACACCTTCTCTACCCATTCATCCTTTGATAGGATTATTGTGAACAGTGCTACAATATATATGGGAGTATGGATATCTGCTTAAAATCCTGTTTTTATTTCCTTTGGATATATAACCGAAAGTGGAATTGCTGGATCTGTTTTCCATTGTTGCTGCACCAATTTACATTCCCTCCATCAGTGCACAAGGGTTTCTTTTTCTCAAATGTTTTCACCAACATTTGTTATCACTTTTCTTTTTGATGATTGATAGTCATTCTAACAGATGTGAAGTGATAGCACATTGTGGTTTTGATTTGCGTTTCTCTTATGACTAGTGCTACTGAGCATTATGCTCCCTACCTGTTGGCCAGTTGTATGTCTTCTTTGGAAAAATGTCTATTCAGTCTCTCTAACCAGTTTTTAAATCAGATTTTTTTTTGGCTCTTGAGTTGCATGAGTTCTTTATCTATTTTGGATGTTAATCCCTTACCAGATATATGTTTTGCAAATATTTTCTCCCTTTCCATAGGATATCTCAGAGCTGGTGATTTCTGACCTGTGTCTTGACATTGCTGAAGTTTGAATGTGTAGAAGACAGGAGAGGGCACTCTCTTTAAAAACACGATGTGTTAAAAACAAACAAAAATAAAACAAATAAACAGTAAGGGAAAACAAATTACAGGTGAGATGGTGTTTTGGGAAGTATGGACCATGGTAAGATTTGATTTGTTGAGTAAACACAATGTCAGAAACTCAGCTGGCTCCCTTGTATATTTTATATGATACCCTCAAAGTAATAGCAATAAAGTGTGCCATTTACTGAGTTTATATCAGTGGCAGTCAATGTACAAGGAACTGGAGATCTAGTGAAAGTTGAGGTCTGGCATTGACCTTAAGCCCTCAGAATCTGTTTATGATAAGTTACAACACAAATTTATTATAGAAAAATAGGGGTATATGAGGTCTCTCCAGGAAATATACATCCATGCAATAAGAAAAATGGAGACATTTGTTGAAGAAGATACAAGATACAATAAACACTGTACACAGGACAATGATGCCTCAGTCTGCTTCAAAGTAAGCATCTTGGGACCTCACATAATTCTCCCAATACCATCAGCAGCCCTATAGGGTTTTCCTGAATGTTGACAGTCTGAAATCTCTTCCCTTTCAAAGGTGACTTTAGTTTTGGGAAAAGCCAAAGATTGCAGGGCACCAAATATGGGTTGTAGGGGGGCCAAGTTACCTGGATGATTTGATGGTTTGCCAAAAACCTGCATGAGACATGATTCATGAGCAAGCATGTTGTCATGATGAAGCTGCCAATCACCAGTTGCCCATAGCTGTGGCCTTCTGAATCATCTGAATAGTTTTCACAGAGGAATGTTCAAGTGTAATGCCAAATTCGATGCAGATTCATTGCTCTACTCAGTCATTTTGAATGTGACAGCCACATAGTGAATATGCTCACTCAATGGTGTCTACTGCCCCCACTGACTAGTACAGTGAAGTCATCATTGTTCATGCATGCACATTCCAGCCCACTCTCCTTGGTTGCCAAGTTACATCGGCGTGCGTACTGTTCTCGTTATATTAACAATGGCTGGACTTTTTCCAGACAGACATCAGACACCTTGTAAAGGGAGTATGCAGAACAGAACCACTTTGTTCTGCCTGCTGGTTGCCAGAAAGGCTTTGCAGAAGTAGTGAGATCTGAACATGAAGGATGTTTAGGAGTTTGCCAGATTGAGAAGATGGAGAAGGCATTCCAGGTAGAACAGCATGTTCAAATGCACAGTATAGTTCTAAATTATGTTTCTCTTTATTTTGTCTACAAGAAAACCACGAAAGCCTATTTCACTGAAGCCAGAAACAATGCACATTAGCATTCTACTTTGCATATTTTCACCTTTGCCAGCTTGCTTTGTTCACAGACCATAGTTTCTCAGCTTTTCTCTAGAGTGGTTTTTCCAGCCAAATTACCCTCACTAAAATAATGCTAGAAATGTATCATCTCTGCCTTCTCCCACTGCCTGCCACTGGTTATATCCTTACCTTTCAGTCAACTTCAGTGGAGACTGGAAAGAGAAGCGTAAATTGCTCCACAGGCCCCTCTCTGCAGTAGTGTAGGTGGGCTGAGAACACTATCACATTATCTCCCACAGGTACTATTTTAATCCACAGTGGCTAGTATGAGAGAAAAATGCTTGGCTCTTACTGAGCATCATTGGGAGAGTGGGCCATTGTGTACCACCTGTGGTTAAGGTCAATATCTATGACTGTGACCAGAATCTTCCATTCCCTTAGTAAATTTATTTTCTAAGTGGCATTTTATTGAGTTGGCCAAAAGTCCATTACGTTTTTTCTGTACCATGGCTCTGGTAGTGCTTAATTGTTTTTAACTTCCTTCAAAACAATTTCGTTAGATTGTATTGTGACAGCTGTCATATCAGCGTGCATTTAAAAAAATTTATCAAAATTGGCAAATTTTTGTGCAGCCATTTTAATATTGAATATGGAAGAAGATAGGCAATATTTTCACTGTGTTATGCTTTATTATTTCAAGAAAGGTAAAAATGTCACTGAAATGCAAAAAAAAATATTTTGTGCAGTGTATGGAGAAGGTACTGGGACTGATCAAACATGTCAAATGTGCTTTGTGAAGTTTCTCCATACTATTAACATTTTGGCCAAATAATTCTTTGCTGTGGGGCTGTCTTATGCGTTGGAAGATGCTTAGTGGCACCCCTGGCCTCCACCCACTAGAAGCCAATAGCAGGAGATAGCTCACATACTCAAAATATCCAAATCAGTAGTTTTTGGTGAAAATGAAAAAAATGTGTCTTTTATTTTGCAGAATACATGTAGCAGATATTTAGGCCAACCCAATATATGTCTTATTCTCTCTGAGGCAAGCATGGACCAGCATAATCACTACTTTGTAAAAGGGCAAACTGAGTAAGGAAAATGCTTACTGAATGGATGGATAGAAAGATGAAACCGCTTCATTTTAGCAAACATCACCAACACTTTGGAGCACACATTGTGTCTTATTATGTCAGGGACATGGTATATGGGTACAAATAAAACACATGTAATTCCATGCTTCTGTTCACATTCTTCTCTTTCCCTGAGGTCCTTTTACCCCCACTCACTGCTGACTAACTTGACTTATCCAGGTTTGATCTTTAAGGCCCAACGCAAATGTCACCTCCTCTCTGTAGCTAAGCTTGACTCCACCTTACCTTTCTGCAAACACAATGATTATTTCGCCATATCGGTTGTAAAGAATTCTGTTTTATATTCTGTTCTACTTGTTTCCTTCTTCTCCTGAGTATAACTTATTGAAGTCAAGAGATAGTGAAGTGAAGTCATGGTTATTGTTTGGATGGGCTATGATCTAAAGGAGATGGATTCATGTAACATTGTTATAGTTGGTGTGTTAAGTGCTGTACTAATTTATAGTCTGTGTCTTGAGATTGGTAGTAAAACTAGTATCATTTTTCTATAAACTTGGAAAATCTGATTTCCAGATCTCTGCCTCTACTCTTAACAACAGAATAGTCCATGAAACAAATTCCCTTTTCCATAAAAAAACAAAAATCATACTCAAATAAATTTTGGAAATATGGAATACTATATTATTTCTTTTGGATACCCATGATGCCATTTACCATATTAAAGACTCTGAACGTTTCTGCAATAAAGAACCCCCTACCCATTCCTTCCAACCTAAAAGTCTACTGGTTCTCAAACACAATGACTCCTAGAACTCATTACATATGAAAACCCATCAGCATCTCACATTATCAGCAAACTTAAACACACTTAGAGAAATGCTGTTTTTCAAATCAATATTTATATTGTGAGTAGTGTGTAAAGCTTTGTGTGATTAGCTGGATAGATTTTTACTTTAACCCTGCTTTGGACTTGATTGGTCATTGTATAACCTAGTTCGAAATGTTCAGGCTGGGGTTCCAGGCCAGTTGGCATTTCTGAAGGGGAAAAAGGGAGAGAGAGGAATAATGCCTAAGAGTTAGCAAGAATCTTCCCGAGGATGGAGCTAAAGAGAAAAAGGTCTGTGAGGAAGGTCCACATTTGTAGGACTTGAAGCTTATACAATGTGTGTGTGCGAGAGAGAGACTTCCTCAAGAACAATTTCAAAATTAAATATTTAATTGCGAATGATAAAACAAATGATGAAACATTATAAATTTTTAAAATCTGATAAATATAAACATCATAGAAATGCTTATAAAACATGGTATTTTAAAATAAATTCTTCACACACTCTATTGTGGGAAAATTTTGTGCACAGAACCCCCGTCCACCACGGATGAAAACAAAACTACCAAGACATGATCTGCTTGGGGAGGACAGGTGACTGATCTCTCAAAGGAGAAGGACCAAGAGCCCCTTCCTCAATGGTTTTTATTAGGTTCGTGATACACAGGAATACAGGTAAAGCTCATCAATCAATGTCAGGTGGCAAGGATCAAACCATAGATAACATTTCAAAGAAATCTGAGGGTTTAATCTGGGTCAGGGTCTGTCAGCTAAGGGGATATAAAACTTTGAGAGCCAAACTCATTTCCTCCTCGGACCCTTATCATCTAAACGAGAGCACTCTTAGCAAAGCAGGTTTCACAGGACTTTACAAATTCTTCCTTATGCCCGATCACCTGGGAAACCGCTCTGGCTCTGGCCGGCATGGGGCTGCACCGCCCTCTCTCATAGTTTCAGGCTTAAGTGGGTTAGGGCCAGGATGCCAAGAGATAAGGAAAACTTCTCCCAGATGGATTGAGGACTTAGGCTATGTCAGAATAGCCAGGGGGTGAGGGTCCATCACCCCTCTTTGCTGCAGCCCCCCCAGTCCTTCCTTGAGGGCCTTCCAAGTGGTCGTGCCTGGCTTAGTTTGCCCCTCCCTTGAGGGGTCTTAGCCGTCATTGGCTAACCAACCAAGCATTGGGGGCCAGATATGGATGAAGCAGAAGTGGTGCTCCTGCCAGGGAGATAAGCTTTGTCTCCTTAGTGGCTCAGGTCCTCATGAAAGAACAGACCCAGATGAAACAGCTCCCCTGGGCTCTTACACAGCCTAGCCATGGGGTGGGGGTTACAGCTCCTGAAACCAGGCGAAATGGTTTCCAACACTCTATGATACCTTTTCCCTACAATATTACTTATGCTCTCTTTGAATGCCTTTTCATATGACAATTTTGTAATATCATTTTTCTATAGATAGAATAGAAAGGTAATTTAGTCTTTCCTCTAGCTTGGTTGATCAAAACATTTTATTATTATTATTAATAGTTTAAAAAAGTTTGTACCGATAAAGTCAAATGAATTTTTAAGGATTGTTTCAACTTCGGGAAAACCTCTGTCAAGACACAAACTTTGGCCCTGGCCAGGTGGCTCAGTTAATTGGAGCATTGTCTCATACACTAAAAGGTTGCAGGTTTGATCCCCAGTCGAGACACATATGGGAGGCAACCGATTGATATTTCTCCTTCACATCTCTCTCACCTCTCTCTCTTCTCCCCTTCTTCTTTCTCTGCAATCAATTAAAAAACATATCCTGAGGTGAAGATTAAAAAAAAGATACAAACTCTGGTCCTGGGTGACCAGAACAGAATAGTGAGTAATGTAGCACTGCAGTGCATAGGAGTGTGTTGGAAGCCATTTCTACATCTGGACAGAGAACAATAATTCTACAAAGACAGGATTGTGAACCACGTAAACATGTATATCCCAACTCAACTTCCCGTTGAGTTAGATCCCAGATATGTTGACTGTCACTTTATGACCACCCTCCATAGGAGGACTTGTGATGGAGGTGAGATTACAGGGGAAAGGTATCCAGGTCATCACCTACTGCACTTAAGATATCTTACTTCATAAAGCTTCCAAAAAAAGTCTAGTGAACACATTACTAAGGCCACTCTCAAGGCTTTGGAAGCCATGTATGAATGGATGCTCTAATAATTTAGTTGAACTTCACTTCATGGGGGTGGGTGGGAGGGATGGGCTTGTAGTAGAAAGTAACAAGATAGTATTGTGCAGCAGGAAGCCTTGTGTGAAAAACGACATAAAAATCTATTAAGAAGTCACAATGTAGAATATGCTGAAGGCAGCTCTACCTTGAACAACCTGTCTGTCCACAATCCGCTGGGCTCGTAGAGGTACCATCTCCTTCCCAGTGTCTTGCTGGCCAGCCACTCACTTCCTCCATCACGCCACGCACTGCTTCGTGCCTCCTTATGGCCAGAGGGCTGCTTGTGCAACAGAGGCTGTCCCACTGCAGAGACTGTATTTGCCTTTGCTTTATTTTACTGGAAGTCTTTGCTGCCATCCAGGCTGCTAATTGCACCACACGGTTTGTGAATCAATTGCTTTTAGAGCCGTTGAGCCTTTATTACAGCTACTCATTGGGGAGAAAGGAGGGAAAGAAGCAGGTCGGTCTGGACACAGCGATAGGTGAGTGCCATCAAATTGTCTTTCTCCAGTTGTTGAATAAAACTAGTGACGTCGTGGAACAAAACCAAAAAGAAAAAGAAAATGAGAGTGTGAGAGAAAGAAGGGATGTCACACACCCAGAGAGAGAAAGAACAGGCGAACATATGGATCTGAATTTTTCTTGGAATAGACAGCAAAGCCATATTGTGATGTTGACTACATAGTGCAATAATGTTGTAGGAATGTAGCAAGAAATAAAAGACACATTTAAAAATACCTGTTGGCGGTTGCACAAATCCTCCATCTTGCAAGTTTACTGACGTTTGCTCATTCTTGGAGCTGAGGAGAAAGGTATATATTTTTTTCACTCAGATTGCTAGACCCTGCAATTTGATTCAAATATGATAGGATTCTTTTTTAGTTGTTATATTACTGTTATTTTTCTGGCACATGTCTGTATCCCTATAATTGGGCCAGTTTTATCAACTGTTAGCATCTATTATTAATTTATCTAGCAGCATTTATTCACAGTTTTATCCGAAGCTAGGGCCATTCACTCAAGATTGATAAATTCACATAATTAGGTTTAGTGAGGGAGAGTTCTCATTCGAACTGGAATCCATCTTCAGGAAGGAGCTAGCTAATTTAGCTCGTGGTTAAGGATCCTTGGAAAGCATAGCCAAGTAGTCATGTAACTTGTTCATACTAATTGTTCACAATCCGAGCCATTTTATGTAACATTTTTGCCCTCAATGATGTCACCTAGAACATTCAGTGTATTAGTTCTTCTCACCAACCTTTCAGAAAAGGCTTAATGACAGTTCGTGGTGTTCACCTATTTTCCAGATATAGTTTGTTCATCATTATCAATTGGGCTTTCAAGTTAAATTGGTCTGAAACATATCTAAGCATCCTATAAATGTCAGAGCTTTCATAGGATTCTCCTCTGCTAAGCAGGTGGCAGGACGCCCATCTCAGAAAGCCAGTTTAAAGTGCAGGGGACTTAAATGACTTGCCCGGAGTTATATTCCATATCAGAGCTGGGCATAAAACCCAGGTATCTGTATCCCCATTCTACTACTCTAACAACCAGATTCAATGCTGTAATAGTGCAAATTATAGGCCCTTCCTTTGGAGCAGGATGCATGTGAATGTCATTTGTCACTTAACTGTATGAATAATGCCTTCCCTTGCGGTCGCTCTACTGCCCTCAGCCTATCATGTCAAGCAGCATTGCCTTTATTATGGAAACGAAAAAGATACTTGGACCATTGATCTCAATGGCAGTTGGCCCTGTAAAAAATACGAGTTTGTTGCGTCATATAGAAAGATATTGCCTGGTAGACGGATCAGTGTATCAATCCAAATGATGGCATCAGATAGCCCTGCCAAATTGCTGTCTCTTTGCCAGGTCACCATCTTACACCCCTATTAATTTGTGCCCAATAGCCAGTGATAAATGTCCTTTGAAGTCCCACTGATATTTATATAAATGTCACACAATTTTGGATTTTGTTTAACATTTCAATCCCTTCAGCTTAGAAGTTAAAGTTCAGGAAAGCCTGAACTAGTAGTTTATCTTAAAGTCAGTTAACTGGAACATAATCAACAAAAGAAAAAAGCAAACAAAATATAACCAGAGTCACTGAAATTAAGGACACTCTAACAATAGCCAGAGGGGAGAGGGGAGGGGACAGTGGAAAGAAGGGTTTTCAGGAACTACTATAAAGGACACATGGACAAAACCAAGGGAGAGGGCGGAAGCAAGGGAGGGAGGTGGTTTTGGATGGGGTATGGGGGAGGGGTGGGGAGAAAATGCAGACGACTGTAATTAAACAACAATAAAATAAATTAAAAAAAAACTTAACTTGCTTATCCTTCAAAGAGACCTCTGTGCTATTATTCTAGGACTATTCAAATCTAATACATATAATAAAAAGACCACATTTACTGATGGGTAACCTTTTTTTCTAAAAAAGTGTTTTGATTAACACTCAGACTCTTGACCCATAGTAATTCATTACATAGAAGGCCCTGATCCTAATATCAGAAAAATGTTTAACCTATTCTAATAAGCTCTACTCACTGTAAATTCATGAGGAACAATTACAGACATCAGAAGAGTCGCTCCAAAAAGCCAGGTCTTTACAAAGCCCTTTTATTTGTTTTTTATTTTTTTATTTTTTGACATTTCTATTTTCTGTTTATATTTTCTTTTAATATATTTTATTGATTATGCTGTTACAGTTGTCCCATTTCCCCCCATCATTCCCCTCCACCCTGCACAGCCCCTCCCACCCACATTCCCCCCTTTAGTTCATGTCCATGTGTCATAAGTTCTTTAGCTTCATTTCCACACTATTCTTGCCCTCCCCCTGTCTATTTTCTACCTACCATCTATGCTACTTGTTCTCTGTACCTTTCTCCCTCTCTCCTCCTACCACTCCCCCATTGCTAACCCTCCATGTGATCTCCATTTCTGTGTTTCTGTTCCTGTTTTAGTTGTTTGCTTAGTTTGCTTTTGTCTTAGGTCTGGTTGTTAATATCTCTGAGTTTGCTGTCTTTTTACTGTCCTATTTTTTATCTTCTTTTTCTTAGATAAATCCCTATAATAAGGGCTTGGAGATGATGAACTCCTTTAACTTGACGTTATCTGAGAAGCACTTTATCTTCCCTTCCATTCTAAATAACAGCTTTGCTGGATAGAGCAATCTTGGATGTAGGTCCTTGACTTTCATGACTTGGAATTTCTTTCTAGCCCCTTCTTACCTGGAAGGTCTCTTTTGAGAAATCAGCTGACAGTCTGAAGGGAACTCCTTTGTAGGTGACTGTCCCCTTATCCCTTGCTGCTTCTAGACTTCTCTCCTTCATTTTAATCTTGGCTAATGTAATTATGATGTGCCTTGGTGTGTTCCTCCTTGGGTCCAACTTCTTTGGAATTCTCTGAGCTTCCTGGACTTCCTAGAAGTCTATTTCCTTTGCCAGATTGGGGAAGTTCTCCTTTATTATTCATTCAAATAAGTTTTCCACTTGTTGCTCTTCTTCCCCTTCTGGTACCCCTGTAATTTGGATGTTGGGACATTTAAAGATGTCCTGGAGGTTCCTAAGCCTCTCCTCATTTTTTTGAATTCTTGTTGCTTCCTTCTTTTCTGTTTGTTTGGTTGTTTCTTCCTTCCTTCTGGTCCACTCCATTGATTTGAGTCCCAGTTTTCCTCCCATCTCTATTGGTTCCCTGTGCGTTTTCCTTCATTTCACTTATTGTAGCCTGCATTTGTTCATCTAATTTGTGAGCAAAATCAACCAATTCTGTGAGTATCCTGGTCACCAGGGCTTTGAACTGTACATCTGAGAGGTTGGTTATCTCTTGGTTGCTTAGATAAATTGGCTGGGGGGCTTTGATTTGTTCTCTGGTTTGAGCCATTTTGGGTTTTTGTGTTTTTTTTTTTTTTGGTCTGGTTGTGGCTGTTACATAGTGAAGGGTGGAACCTTAGATGTTCCCCAGGTCAGGGCAGCCCAGTTGCTGGTAAGTGATGCTATATGTGGGGGTGGGGTCTGAGAGGGAGCAATGGTGCTTGCTCCGCTCTCTCTCAGATTCCAGTTCCTTCTGTCACTTCTCCATTCACCTGGATTATCTGTCTGTGAATATGGGACCACTTAGTCATCCAGCTACCGTGCACAGCCTCACTGGGTCTGCACTGTTGCCACCTCATGCCTGGGGTCTGTTAGCCACTGCCTGTGCACCTGGGGTCTGCCAGCTGCTGCTGCCTGTGTACCCAGGTCCACCAACCTCCACTTTTTCCTGCCAAGACTCCGCCCCTCTTACTGGTCTGGATGAATGGTTGTTGGACTTCCGTACAGTTCAGTTTTCTATCAGTTCTGGTTGTTTTCTTGTTTCTAAATCTTTGTTGTCTTTAATTTTCATTGTTCGAGGAGGCACAGTGTGTTCACCTACACCTCCATCTTGGCCGGAAGTTGCAAAGCCCTTTTAGTCCTTACATGAATATAACTTCTTTGAAAGTAGAGGACAGACATTCTTTAACACTACTTCATATTTATAGTGGATAATGTTATTATGAAGATCTAATATATCATTTTCATCTTATGAGTGGGAAACTGAGAACTAGAGAAAATGAAAGTAACCCAAGTATCATATGTCAAAATTAAGGTTTGACTCAGGCCCATCCGAGTGAGTCCTTACCTTTCACTAACATTTGTCTGTTAGCTCATTTCACAAAGGATAACCCCCTTTTTTTGGTGCAGGGAGCAAGACCTTTAGTGGATATCAGTTTCAAGGAACATATGGAAGTAATAAAGAGTCTATGTAAGAACACATTTAACTTCCTGAAAATCCCAGTCTCAACTTGGAGAATGTGACCATAAAATTGACAGAGATTAACCTCAATACTTGACTAGTTAACTGTAGGAATTTTTCCATGGCTGTGAACTCTGTCAAAAGTGGGTCTCATTAAATAAATCCCCTTCTTATCAGGAGCTTTCCACAAGTAATGTGAAGTCTAACACATTCAATTAATGACACTTTTTCTTAAAAAAAAATGTAAAGGAGAAAGCAAGATAAGCCTTTTATCCTGCATCCCTCCTTCTCACCGCAGGTGCACTGTGGCCAGTGGCAGGGCTGGGTAATTGAATTCAGAGGCATAAGCTGACTGCATTTCTGCTGTGAGTGGGTCTCTCTCCTGTGCCAGTGAGAGGAAATGGCCTCCAGTGATTCCTGCAGGGACACAGCAAGCCATCCCTCCTGCACAGAGCGGGGCCTGATTGACTTCTCGGGGTAGAGAGCCCAAATCCTTACCCAGATGAATCCAAGCAGCAGCTAAGATAGACCTAACTACTTAGAGGGTCTCTAACTTATGGAATAAGTGGTTAAAGGGGTCCACCCTAGCCCTGACTGGTGTGGCTCAGTGGGTTGGGCATTGTACCATAAGCTGAAACCTCACCAGTTCAATTCCTGGTCAGGGCCCATGCCTGGGTTGTGGCCCATTCCCCGTTTTGGGGTGTGCAAGAGGCGACCAATTGATGTTTCTCTCATGCATCAATGTTTCTGCCCCTGTCTTTCTCCTTCGTTTCTCCTCTCTCTAAAGATAACTAACTAACCAACTAACTAAATAAATAAACAAACAATGTTTGTTTGTTTTTAAAGATGGTCCATCCTATAGGAAAGAAGAAAATTGTGGTCAAGTGGGGCAGGCAGCAAAGTAGCAAAGGAATGGTGACTGAGGGTTATAATATAGTTTTTTTTTTAATATTGTGATATGTAAAGCTACATATATAAGTGTATTTATAAGCTTTATATTTTAACACATGTCAAGAATTTTTAAAAAATGCCGTTTGTAGGTCCTAACTATTTTTCTTTACTTAGTGGTTTGGGGGTGTGTCAACTTTATGGGTGTGTTAACTTTTAAGAGTGTTGAGAATAAAGGAGTCCATTGAGGAATAAAGGAGGTGGCTTGGGTCTCAGACTCCATTCCTCAGAGGGCTGAGGGCATGATCTAAATTCTCCCTGCATCTTCAGTAGAACTTGAGTATCTAATGACCAAGGTGCAGTTTCGAACAGTATTGACAGTCTATTCAGAGAAAGTACAAAACGAGAATCTTAGCTGAGAGTCTTAACAAAGTGCTAAATGTAGTGAGAGGTAATCATGCCCGCCAGCCTTCCAGCCCCGGTCCTCCCCCACACTTGATCTGGACTTCAGGGTGCTTCAGCTTGTTGGGATGGGCAGCCCAGACACCCACTGCTCAGGCAGGAAAGGAGCTCTCCAAGGATGCCTTTTCACAGTTTGGAGAGTTCTCTGCAAGTGGCAGATGACAACCCTCAAAAGGTGTGATGCAAGCATCTTCTAAATGACAAAGCCCTAACCACTTAGTAGCCAAGTGCTTTCATACGATTTTAAGGCCTGTGTTGAGCTGGGTTCACCACCACGTGGGGCCCAAGCTGGTCCTCCCTTAGTTATTAAGGTTCTACTGAGAGAACAGAGGCAGGTTGAGAGAACAGAGGCAGGTTGAGAGTATCTTGTGCCATGCACAAGATAAAAAGATGTCAGGTTATACTTTAATGAACAAAGATTTCACAGTATTTCAAATGGAGGAAATTGGAGGGAGAATAGAATCACAGCCAACTTTGCTTAGCATGAGCATGGCGAGCTCAAAAAGAACAGGGCCTGAGAGGTCAGGAGTATTATGTTTACAATGGGATTTATAATTTTATTTAAAGTAACCAACTTCAGCTGTCACATTAAATTAATATCAATTAAAATTTTATGGCTTTCATAGATTTATCTGTATTTAATTTGTAAATCTATTTTGGTTGCCTAAGGGTTATAAGCATAAGTGGATTGTAACTACTCTTATGTTTGCATATATTTATGTAATGCTAAAATAAAAAGAATTGGAATGATCAGTGGGGCATCCCCAAGAGTGTTCTTTTTTTCTTTTAAAAAGGTCCTCTATTTTGTTCAAGTTTGCGGGGGGTTGCAGAGGAGAAGTCCAGAGCCTATTGACTCAGAATTGGGTGTTAACATCAGTAATCAAAGTTTTCTTGCCGTGTTCAGTTTGCCTCAAGTTACAGTTGTTTGCCAGTTTCAATAGGTCTATGATAGTCACCAATAGCCAGAAAAGGGCATCTCTGTTAGCAAATATTAGTTGTGATTTTACAAAATCAGAGGCTGAATATTAACTCAAAGGGAATTTGGTAGATTCCTTTGAGGGAAAGAGACATGCCTGTGTACAGGGAACAAATTTAAGCATCTAGACTATTTTTAGAGGGGGTAATGGAAAAACATGAATTACTCAGTAAACACAAATTACTATCTTTAATATTTGTTAAGAAAAATAATTCATTTTAGTGTAAGAATAGACTGAATACAAGCATGAAAGCCCAGACACGCAACTTTGTCAATTTAACCAAAGCTTAGCATAATTTTTTTTCTTACTTCAGTTTTTAATTTACCTTGAACATTTTGGGGGCTATTTAGGGGGTATCTCTATGTTCCAGATGTGTGGCTTCTGAGCCTGACAGTGTTGTGTTCTAAGAGCTGAAGAACATGTCTTTAGCAGACTCTTACCTTTATGAGAACAAAGGCATCAAATTAACTCCAAAACTTCACTTTGTGGAGCCAATTCCCTTTATTTCACTTAAAGTGTGAGCAGAAAGCCTGTCCTTGCTGAATTCTTACCACGGAGCACTAAAGCTGCACAGGGAGGGAGCTGCAAGATGACAGAATCTCTCATGGCTTTTAGTTCCCTTATGAGGAGCCCCCTCCTCCTCCCAGTCTTCCTTTTCTCCCTGACCCATTAACCACTTCTCAGTTAATAGTGAATTCTCTGCTTTTCCAAACCCTGCAGTTTCCTCCAGAATCTCCACTGGCAAAAAGTGTTAAAACCAGATCTTGTGTGATTTCCCCCACCATAAAGAAACATGGCTTACAGGAACAGGTAACCCTTCACAACTTGGGAGATCGCAGGGCTTGCTTGCCTTATAGTCATACAACCATAACTATGCACCCAGGTATCACCGAGATTAAATCGTTGTCAGTATGAAATAATGTAATCCACTTTAGGCACAGCCTCAAGCCCAGTGCCTTTCATGTGATAAGTGTTCAGTGAATACTGGACATTTTAATTTATTAATTTGTTTACTCCCTCCAATATACAGAATAATATTATATAGGTGATACGCAGTTATCAGGAAAACCCACTTAGCTGCAACACGTCATTCATTCTCTAGAAATGTCAGAACAGTTAGCTGTCATTACATCATCATAATATTCCTAATACCATACATAGGCGATGATGACACAGTGATTTTGTTTCTATGAGGGGAAAGGGACGTTTACATTGGTAACAATGGTACATTATCTTTAAAAATGAAGGGTTACTATTTTCAAATAGTGTAAACTCATGGCAAAATGTTTCTTGTTGATGTCCCATTTTAAGGACTTCATAATGATTTGCGTGTAATTAGCATCATCCCAGGATACCCTCCTGACCCTTGTCGGTTCCTGTTCCCTTGACAGCTCCTTCCCTGTGGTGTAAAGTTGCATCAAAGTATTACAATGAGATGTTCTCTGTTAATTTTGTTTAAGCTATTAATTTGACAGTGATGTTTTAACCCTTGAATGACACAATGTCCTTAAACATAATTCAGGCTAGCTTGTGTTCAAATTGACACAAATTGTTAAATTAGTAACATTGGAGTCAGTCAGTTCATGACAAAAAAAGAAAAATAACTCATTTTGAATTTGTTCAAAACATTCTCCATGATGATTAGAACTGACCTCTGGATACAAGATAGGACTGGACTTTCATATGTTAATGGGAAATAAAATGGGGAGGGGTTCCTAATTACTTTAGTTTATTAAGAATACCAGGGCACCTCTTAGAATGTTAGAGGTGATGTTAGATCTAATGTCCTGGACATGATCCAGTTTAGGTAATTGCTAATCACAATCCATCTACCTAATTCCCCTGGTTCTTGCATCTGAATGCTATTTTTCTTCATGTAGCAATATTTAACTATTATATGCTCTTGGTATTTGGCTGTTAGAACATCTGCTGATTTGTACATCGATGTTCACTGTGGTTTGCCTCTTGTTTGATTGTTTGTTATTATTTTTATATTATTATTACTGTAGACAGATATCAAAAGCCCTGTACAATTTTTAGTTACTTCTGACTACTTTGGCTGGAATATTGTCAGTCTAACGTATAGACTTTCTGGGTCCAGGTTTGAGAATTCGGAACCACCACACACACCAGTAGTCCATGACAAACTCATTGTAGGTTTGTGACAACTTGCAGATGAATTTCAGACAGATTGGGATTTTCAGTATCCCCAGTCCAGGGCTAAAATCAGGATAGAGATTGATGGAACAGAGATAGATGAAAGTAAGTTCACAACTGGTCACATTTAAGGATCCATCATGTTCTAGAATTTTCTCAAAATAGGAATACCTCTATTTTGGAGCATAGAACATGTTTTGATTTTTTTAATCACAATTAAATGGAGCTAAAGGACACAGAAAATAAATGATGGGTCAAAAATATTTTATTCACCTTAAAATACAGAGTGAAATACTCCCCTGGTGTTCTGCGCTGTTTCCACCCTTCTGGAGGAAAACAAAAGATTCCTGATGTGCTCTGATCTAAGCCCTTGATTTGGGGGAGCATTACTTGCAGTTCAGGTAGAGTGACATCAGGTTTTATCTGCAATCTAAGTTCGGTGTGTAAAAATCACTTAGTGAAATAAGTTAGGTGAAACTTTGTTTATTCCTTAGCAATGACAGATGAAGGAAGCATCTTCCTCACTAGCCAAGATGCCTTGAGCCTTCTCAGTGAGCAGAATACATAGCACTTCCAGGAAATAGACATCCCTGAGATCAGGGATTGTATATTCCAAACAGGCAGATTTTGACATTGCCTTTACCCACTCTAAAGAGAAAATAAATGATGGGTCAAAAATGTTTTTATTTTCACCAAACTACCACCTCAAAATGATGTTCTGACTGAATCAACTCACCAGGGCTAATAAAAACATTAATAAAAACATTGTGTCTAACAGACACAAAGACAATATTCTCCCTATTTCCTATTTTACTGTGCTTTAGCCAGAGATGGGAAGACGGTGCCTCTAGATTTTATTAGTGAAGCAAATATTGCTTCCTATGAGACTGCATTGCTGTGACTCTAATGTGCCCCATCAATGACTCGTAGTGAATGAAGTAACCCATTTTATCAGCTGTACCATCTTCCACTGCTGTTCTTCACATTTAATTTCATTAGAAGGAACAAATTGCTTCTGTTGTGTCTAAGAACACCATTCACTTACAAGCAACATTTGAAATGGAAGTGAGGAGTAATAGTAACAGAAGTACATTGGCTGATAATTATGCTCCAAATGACCATTTGGGACGGTGGCGGCAAAGATAATTGTATCCTAGAGTAGTTCATCTCCTGAGCGTTCCTTAAACTTAAAATTGGTATGCTAATGAAATTCATTTTAAATGTGTGATCATGGCTCTCATACTGAAATAAGATACGTGTTTTTAGAATGTTCTGACTTTAACATATTGGACAAGATTTTGATGTCAGAGTGACCAACGAAACCCACTAAGATTTATTACTGGAGGTCTGAAGAACTCTGGCTTGTTTCTTTGTGGCTATTTGTCTAACTGTCTAACTGTTCATTATTTCTATCATCATCATCATTTTCATCATTGTTACTATTAATTCTGGGGACACACTGATACACACCTTCTGTCAAAAGCATTTCCATTGCCCCTGTGCTGGAAGTATATATTCTTACTTTTTGCAAGCAGAAAGCTGTGTAGCTTTGTGCTTTAAGAGAGGAAAAAATACCCATCTAATCATTTCATTGTTTACTTACATTAATAGAGAAAATTGTTATAGAAAGGCTTCCTTTTTTGTGAGTGAAAGAACAAATAGGCACCGCAACCCAGATTTTCTGTGTTCATTCTCATCAGGATAGATGATACTGATGTTGCATTTAAAAATCACCATGTAAGCTCTGGAGGTGATTTTGACTCAAATTTAGAAATAAAGACGTTTCCCACAATATTCTATAGTGTGTACATTTCCAAATCTGTGCGAAGAAGATTAAGGAAGAAAAACTGAAGGGCTTCAGATGAGGGATGAAGTACGGTTGCATGTGTATGTGTGTGTATATGAGAGAGATAGAAAGAGAAAATATCCTGAAAAATATTTTAATACACTAAAAAAAGAACAATCTATAAGCATCACCAGACTGGACCTATCTACCTGTGTCCCCGAGCACTTCTGGCTTATGGACATATGGCATTAATCCTTCACATTTGCTGGTTCATTACCCTTGCACCACAACTCCTAAGTTCTTGGCCACTAACGCACTCATAAGCTCCCCTCCAACCTTCTCTTTACCCCTACAATAGTTACTTCCAGGAGGCCTCCAGTGTTTCACGTCAGATCACCATATATCCTCTCATAGGACTTTACATCTTGGCCTCTTTATTGACGTCTGCTGCCTGTCGGTCCACTTGAATTTATAGCGGTCATTGACAAAATCCCTGCCATGAGAACGCGGCCTTCTGCGTGTCCCAAACTGACAGGGCTTTGGGCAGCACAACCAAACTTAACCTTCCGGAGCCTAGCATGGTTTTCTGCAGAAATGAGAACAGATTATGCTCTGTGGGACTCTAGCTTCGCTCATGGTTTGGGCTGAGGAAGGGACATCCCTTTCCCTCCGCACTTCTATCACCCACACTGGGACCCTCTTACAGACTCTTCTCCCCCCATAGGTCTCCCTTCCCCTCTTGCCAACCAGCTTATGCAGGACGGACCCCTCAGAGGCTGGCTGCACTCATCCTCAGACACAATCAGGCCCTACATCCTTGTCTTGATTAGCTGGGGCTGCCATAACAGAACACCACTGACTGGATGGCTTAAACAACGCAATCTCACTTCTCATAGTCTGGAGGCTAGAAAGTCCAAGATAACAGTTCTGGTTGATTCAGCTTCTGGTGAGGGCTTTATTCCTGGGTTACAGAAACCACCTTCTCTCTATGACCTCCTGTGGACTTTCCTTGGCATGTGATTGGGTGCAGAGCAAAAGAGGGGAGGGGCATGCCCTTACTCCGGTGTCTCTTCTTATAAGGGCATAAACCTGGAACATGTCAGATCAGGTCCCCACCTTATGACTTCATTGAACCTAATAACTTCTTCAGAGACCCCATCTCCAAATACAGTCATACTAGGGGTTAGGGTTTTAACAAATGGGTGGAGGGGGACACCAACATTTAGCACATAATAATCCATATTTGAACTCACCAGAGACATAATTCTGTTGTTCTCTCTTAAGCAAGTTTCCAAATGCTGGCATAGAAAGCTGCCACTCAATGGATGACTGCAATACGCGTCAGAAACCGTAGATCAGTAGGGCGTGGCTTAGTGACTGTGAGACGCCCGAAATGCTAGCTGGGCTTGCTTTTCGTGGTGAAATGGACTATTGTACAACCCGATAAGATGAACAAAATTTCAGTTTTACGTGCGTAGGGTAAAAATGCATTAATATCACAAGATATACCCTCACTTGGCTATTGAGCCATTTGAAATGTCCCATTGAAACACAAAAGACTCTAGAATGGATAGTAAGACAAGTTAAAGCAAATAACAACCTTGCTCTCATATATGCAAAATAGGGAATGACATCTGTGGGTGATGATAGAAACACAGGCCAGCATAAGAGGGCCTTTGCAAGTCTTCCCTTGGGCCTTTGCCACTATTTTCAGCCTTTTGATCTGGTGGTCCATTAGATCATATCCCCAGTAGGTCAGACCTCTGGAGAAGCAATGGCCATTATTTGTTTGCGCTGTTAATCTTGAAAGTTAGTTTAATTACAGAAAATAATTGTAGTGAGGATGTCCACAGGCATGTGTGTGTCCATGGGGGGTTAGATAGATGAACATGTTCAATTCTACAGTAGAAAATTCCTAATTATTGAGTCCAGAGCTCAAAGAGTACAAGCAGGAAGTGTTTATCTTTACTCAAGGTTTAGGAAAAAGTCTGGGGCTCTTCAGTGCAGCCCATCAAATTGACAGGCCACCATCCAGCTGCTCACCACAGTCAGTGAGGAATTTTTTTGTGTATTAGTTCTGAAATGATGACTGACTATTAAAACAATGAGTAATAAACTGTTAATTACTGAGTTCTGAGGATGGTTATATTTTCAGGAAAACTCTCGTTTATTGTTTTTAATCATGTAATTCTCTCCAGTAGGAACTGTAGGTTATTGCATATCTCTTTAATAGTGTGTTTTATGGATTTTGTTCAGCTTCGTTACTCATATCAACTAACACACACACACACACACACTTTCAGTGCTTCGTGTAAATCCCTTGTACTGTCCTGTTCAATATAGACAGGGAAATTAGGACAGCTGGTTTCTCATTAAAAGCTAAAATGAACAGTAGCATCTCCAAAAAATCCATAGGATAAATTGGAAATATAAAAAACATTAAGTTTTATTTTCTAATGCTTTTCAGAACTATCAATTACAGTGTAATCAATTATCTTGGGTTTATCTTAACTGTCATCAATGACCTGCATAATTTGCTGATTCTCCCCATTTGCACATTTGTTTCCACATTGGAGGTTCTCAACACCACGCTTTCTTGTGATGCAGCTGAGAACCAAGTGAGCCCAGGACAACTGCACCCTGAACATGGTAAACTTTCCTTGACTCATCTCTAAGGCTTCAGAGAAGAGTAGAGATTAAGTTCATCGCATATTTATTTTGCACTGGGCTTTATGCTAAGAGCTGAGGATAATGATAAATAAGAGGCAAAATCTATCTTTCATAAACAAAATTCTAGAAAGAAAACATGTGCAATAATGATACTGTGTGACAGGTGTCACAATATAAATATGTACAAAGACAAGAGGTAGCATAGAAGGCAAATACATTTGTCAGTTGACTTGGATATGGCATGACTTGGATGAGGTATTGCCTTTTTGACCTGAAGAATGAATAGGAGTTAATCAGACCAGAAAGGAACAATTCAGAGGTCTGAACCAAGGGCATGTGTTTGGATCCATAATTCAAGATGGCTAGAATGTAAATTATGAAAAGTCCCAAGTTTTGTCACCTTATTATATGAGCAAGGCTCCATAGAGCTAGATGAGCTTTGTTTTGTTGTGTTTTTCCACTCGGATATTTTTCATCTACCTTGTCCCCAGTGCGAAATTCCCGTAGATTTGGCTGATCCATTCAGGTGCCCTTTTTATAAACATGTAAGGAAAAGGAAAGATATAGATTCTGTCATTCTTCAATTATTTAAGTATCTGCATCTGCTAAACCCCATGCTGGGACACACGGAAACTTTGTCATCATAGACTTTTGAGTACTATTTGGAAGTTACAAGTCCACATGCCTAAAAGAATGCAATGGGGGTGATGCGCCAGGGCAGGTGTCTGTGACGATGGGGAGGGATAGAGGTGGAGGAGAGCTTGGGAAGAGGCAGCTCTTCTAAAGTGGGCAGGTGTTCTTTAGCTTCAGCCCATTTTGTCAGTGCTTTTAATTTTTCAAAAAAAAAAAAAAAAGAATATGAAATTGTATATGGTACTCTCAATTTGTGAAAGTTAGAAACAACTTCAAAACTGGATCCGAGCAGTCTTGGGCCAGTTTTGTGAAGGACACATCCAGTCCTAACTGCTCCATTGGTCACCTTGGGGGCCCTAGAAATGATATCAACGCTTTGTTTTGTGTTTTTTGTGCGCTGCTTTCCTAAGAGAACTGTAAGGAAGCTCTAGTGTTCTCAGCTGCTCTTGTGGTTTCTTGGCCATTCATAGGGCTGATAGATGATAATGAAGTTGTCTTGGAGGGCTGCCATGTCCATGATGTAGTTGCTTATCTGATTTTGTGATCCTTTATCAATTCCCTCTACAGCTTGAAGGCCAGGCTGAGCGTACGGACAGAATATTAAATGGTTTCAAATCAAGTCCAATCTCTGTTAGAATCTTCATTGTGGTAATAAGAGATATCATTAATAACAATAACAGACAACGATAATAATGTATCATTATATTGTAAATTTACCCTGAAGTGTAAGCCAAACCAGGATTTTTTTTTTTTAATGACAGCCACATAATGTGCATAATATGGATGAAAAAAAAATCGAAGCAACCCCAGTATCAGCTAGACCTGGGCAGGATGTGAGAGGAGCATAAAGGAATAAACTAAAAGGAGGGAAAAAGCAATAAAGAATATTAGCATTTTCTACTGACAATGTGATGCTTGCTTGCAAATCTCTTACATTTTTCCTCCAAAGTGGGTATTTGTCTTGTTGCCATGTTCTTTAGGAACATGATGTAGCATAAATGTGAAGAGTGCAGACTTGGGTTCATTTCATCTGAGTTGTACCTCGTACTTATGTACGCAGTCTTACTGAATATTCAGCCTCGCTGAGCCAGTTTTATTATCTGTAAATAGGGCATAGTAACAGCACTTACCTTATGTACTACTAGGCAAGATTAAATGAGAAGAACCAGGTAAACCATCCAGCATACTATGCTGCTAAATACATTTTATTGTCACTGCTAATGTTGTCACTCTTTGTATAATTATTATTTATTAGAGTTTTAACTCTCTGGCTTGATTTCCTCTTTGTTTTATTTTTTTACTGATGGGCCCGAGACAATGAGGTAGAAGCTCCACCCTCAGGTCAGCTTCTCAATGATATTTTCTTCTGCATGTTGCATTTTTTTTAACCACACGCCATCCTTCTTGATGCAAATTTAGAATGCATTCGAATGGACTTTCACAACTTTGATAGTGAAGTATATAGATAGAATAAACAAGAGAGAGGCTTTAGGTTGAACCAATGTAGGCTTGCTCCTCCTGTTTTTGGCAGGGCTCACTTACACTTCAAGGACTCACTGCATCAGGGAGTGTCAGAGAAGGCAACACAGAGTCCTAATCATGTGTGGTCATTGCCAGACAGGAATAAAGAATGAAGATGCAGTAAGTTATTATCATGTGCTAGCAATTGCATATGGTTTCTCTTTTGATCTTCAGAATGGTATTAGGAGAAAAGGACTATCTTAGTTATCTGGTTTTGTAGAAAAAATTACCTAGAAATGCAGTGGCTTAAAACAAAAATAAACCTTAGCTCTCACAGTGCCAGTGGGTCTGGAACTCAGGAGTGACTTAGCTGGGAGTTCTGCTTCAGGCTGTCTCACAAGGTGGCAGTCAGTGTCCATCAGGGCTGCAGCCGTCTGAAGGCTTGACTAGGGCTGGAGGTTACACTTCCGAGGTTATACGCACATGAGTGGAGAGCTGGTTCTGGCTGTTGGCAGGACATCTCTGTTCCTCTGCTTACAGGCCTCTTCACAGAGCTGCTTGAGTAGCCCCAGACGTGGCCGCTGGCTTCCCCCAGGGTGAGCGAACTGAAAGCAGAGAGATACAGAGACGGAGACAGAGAACCAGGCTGAAAAAGCGTTCGCATCTACCATATGTACTTATTAGAAGGGAGTCACTGCATCTTCCCCGCAATAGAGTCAAAATATGTTCTATACTTTGAAGGAACGAATGTTAAAGAATTTGCAGACATACCTGAAAACCAGCACAAAGCGAGGGGTTATTATCCTTAATTTATAGGTGAAACAAATGGCACAACATGCCCAAGAGAACAAAATAAGTTGTATGACTTAGTCCATGGCATTGCCCCCAAACCTCCCATCTCTTGCTTTAAAAAATAGATTATAAAAGTGGTGTCACCATGAATTGTGCGTGTGTGCGTGTGTGTGTATGTGTGTGTGAAATATGCCTTGTAGTAAAAACAGGAAGACCTATTTTCTAGAACTTTTTGTTGCAGTCGTGTTTGTGGAGTCCATTTGTATGCAGTCCATCGAATAGGGGAAGTGTGCTTCTCGATGGAATTAGTTGATGTGGAAAACATCATCAATCATAGTCATCACAAAGCAATTAAGTACCTAATTGTGCATGGCGCTGAGTTTGCTGCTGAAACAGAAAACTTCATAGGCCTGCTGCCTACCCTCTTGGGGCTTGGAATCCAAGAACTCAGTAGAACATTGAAGAATAACAGTAAAGAGAACAAGAACTCAAGGCATAAGCAAATGAAATATGGTTGCATTGGTGGGGTGGATTTAAATTAAGAATAAACCAGAAGCTGGAACAGCACCAGACTAAAGGGAGAGATGCTGAAGAAAGGACAAAAGGTAAAATACGGAATTAAAATGGCATGAGTTTTGGTTTTTAAAAAATATATAAACGTAATTGAAAAAAGACGCTATGTTTTTCTTGGGGCTCAGCTCTCACTGAATTTATACTTCTTTTTCTCTCTGAAGCAGAATTTCCTGTCCCTTTAGTCCCCCTTTAAGACAATGATGGCTTTTAATTCCCAATTTCCATCACTAACCCTCAGTGAAATTATTACTTAAGTGTTTGAATAGATATGTCTGAGTTCTATGCCTATTAATTTCATACAGAAAAGAAGAACACACCTGCTTTCACATGCATTTGGAAGCATTTTCAATCAATCATGCATTTATAATCCAACTGGGAAGAGGCAATTCAGACACAGTCTGCTGCAAGAGTCTGCTGTAAAATTGATCAGCTGGCCAAGTTGTGCTTTTATATTTTTTAACTTAGATTTTTACTCTCTTTCTGGGAAGAAGAAAGACAAAAAAATAAATAAATAAAAAGTCAGGAAACCAGCAGCAGCAGTTGCTGCCAAAACGGCATTTTTCTTATCTGCACTGATTTCAAGAGGAGAGCAAATGAATGTGTAATTGCTTCTCTCTCAGGCCGCTGGGATGGCACCCGTCTCTGTGGCAGTATCCTCTTATTTGATCTAGGTAAGGAGAGAAGCAAAAATAAATTAAAAATGCATTTTCTCAAAGACTCCGAGGGAACTTATTCACAAATGCTCTCTTGCACCAATTTCTGCCAACCTGGTGTAAATACGCATATATTTAGGGGACAGCAGCAAAAGTCAGAAGCTAGATGTTCTTTCCTTCCATTTATTCGCCTTAAGCACATATGTGTGTTATCTGAAGTTGCGTTGGCTCCGACTCCTGGCAGCCGTATGAATGAGTGAGGTCCACAATGTCCGGTCCCCAACAGCCCTGCTCAGCTCCCGTAGACTCCTGCCTGTGGCTTCTTTTACGGAGTCAGTCCACCTCCTGTTTGGCCTTGCTCTTTTCCTGATGTTTTCCCCTGTATTATTGTCTTTCCAAAAAACACCTTGCCTTCTCCTGATGCGCCCAAAGTAGGAGACACATCAGAATAGCAAAGGAATTAAGTAGTCATGACAGCTCAGCAATTTCTTTTGAATATGATGTTTGGAGGCACTTCATCTATTTAGGCCACAGACATCCAACTCCATGTTTCTAAAAAGAAGCAGGAGGAAAAAAAAAAAAAACTCTTTTAAATGGTAGGGGGATTGTTTTTTTTTATTTGAAGAGTTGTATTACAGAATGACTAGATGGGGGAAAGGTTTCTCAACCCCGGAGACAGACAAGTGGAAAGATGGTTCTGTTCCCATTTTGGCGTTGGACAGAAGTCAGCCTTCTGGCCCTGCTGTCACCCCCTATCTGTTCAGGCTGCGTTCTGTGGGCCTCCTATGGTTTGGATCCTGACTCACATCAGAGAATCCCTCTCTCGATTCTTCTTAACCTCAAGCCTTCATTATTATTATTATTATTTTTACTTTTCATGGAGTCCCAGAACACAGAAGAAGCTCAAGTGTCACCTCTCATAGTATCCCAAACATTTTCAGATGTGTCACCTACCCACATTTTAAGATTTCTAGTTGTGGTCAGTGTTTTTAAACCTAGCCATGGGAATATTCTTCCAAATATTTCATCTAATTTCATTTGAGCGTAATAAAAGTTCATCACTTCTTGCTTTATTCTTGTAGCAACAAAACAATTATTTACTATTTATTAGCTGTTAGCATTCTCCAGTGTAATTAATAAAGTCTACTTGGAGTTTTTTTCCCCAAAGCTTCTATTTTTTATTCCTTTGAATGTATTCTTATTGCTAACTCTGGATAGCTTTCAGGTTTGCTTCATGGTCAGTGAGTTCACCTTTGTCTCCCCTTTTGCCCATTCATTGTTTAAACCCAACTCAAGCATCCGTTCTTCTGTGAACTCAGTGACTCACCCCTCCAGAAACTTAGGTACCTTGAAACTCATAAGTACATACTTTTACAGTGTTTGTGTGTGTATGTGCATGTATGTACATAATTTTGTGACCTCCTGGATAATAAATTTCTCAAGGGCAGAGAACCTGTGCTATTTTTAATGTGTTCAGGTACAACCCTGGCATACAAGAGATATTTCATACATGTGCATTGATAGAAGGAGTGAATGACCAGGCTGCTGGTTGCAGATAAATGCTCTGTGTGTACTTAGAGGTCTTGAACAGTGCAGGGTCAGAGTGATTCGTGCCTTTGCAAACCAGACCTGTGCGCTATCCCGTGCTGCTTTAACACCCAAGGTAAGGACTGCCGTCTTACCCGGAAGTATGTTTCCCCAGGTGGGGTCTTTCAGCTTCAGACAGGCAGGCAGGTTCACAACACGCTCTTTGTTATCATGCCAACTCAGAATGCAGACAAGAGATCCATGTGTGGAAATTATGAGGGAGCACAGTCCTTTGTGCCTCACTTTGACACCAACTGTAAGTTCAGAAGTTTTCCAAAAATCATTCTCACATTCGATAATTTGGTAGAACTCACAGAACTCGCTAAACACTATTATTATGCTCCATGGTTTATTATAGGGACAATATACGGATTAAAACCAAGCAAGAGAAGAGACACATGGGACAGACTCCAGGGACCCAAATGTGGAGGTTGCAATTGTCCTGTCCCCATGAAGTCATAGACGGTAGCAATATGTGATAACATGTGCAGAGTATTGCCCACCAAGGAAGCTCACCCAAGCCTTAGTGTCCAGAGTTGGTGTTGTTTTTTAAAACCCTTGGTGGGGGTGCTCCTTTACACGAGCATGGTTTCCTATCCACACGAATGACTGCAGTTTCTAGCTCCTTAGGAAGTAGAGTCGATACCACACCACCCAAAGTCCTCAGCCTAAATCACAGTGTTGGTGTGGCTGGAAGCCCCAGCATAAATCACAGTGCTGGACTTTCTCGCATGCAGACCCCGCCCTAAACAAAGACAAGCTCCTACCTGGCATGACATTCCAAAGCCTTACAGATTACGTCCCAGAAGCAGAGGGCAAAGGCCAGACCTCTCCTTGGGCAAAGTTAAATTCCTTACTGTACATCAGGCTTCACATTTTATGCTGTTCCCCAAAGGTCTCTCCAAACCCTGTATCACCCAGTGAGAGAAACAGGAGGTCTGATCCTGCTTCCACAGCTGGAAACAAGGCAAAAGTACAGGTTTCTCAGATCTTTCAATCAGGATGAATGTATTCCCAAGGAACGCAGTCCCCTCGCACCAGTTTCAGCCCAGCGTCTGTGTGCACCGTGACATCAAGAGTGTGGGAATCCTTCAACATGCACCCTCTACCTCCCTCCTCTCTGTGGCAAAATTATTTTCAGTAATAATCACTTAATCATCTGGGACCTTTCATTATGTTTGTTTGTTCTTTAATTTTTAAATAGTTCACAATTAAAGTAGAAGAATATATTTGACCTTTAAAGACACTATTCAAATTCAATAGAAATAGTTCACATATGAGCTAAAATTTGAACTTACCAAACAAAATTTTCCATGACCCAGTTCTCTCTGTTTCACTGTCTGGACACTTGGAATGACAATTGTACTCCCTTTCTTTTGTCTTTACAATCATTGTGTTGTTACCTTTTATTTCAAATGCATTGTGGAAACAAAAGGTTCTGTAGGACCAACGGGGTGGAAACACACATTGCACCTACATTAAGTGCTAATGATTCTAGAACATTACAGACTTTCTCTCCAAGTGCAGATACGGAGCCGAGTTCATGGGTGTCGGGGACTGATTTTATAGTTACTTCTGGGATCCCAATTACCTTCCATGTAGAATACAACAATTATGAAATAACAAATAATAAAATTGTGCTGATTTGAAGCTAACCTAATAATATTAAACTTTATAATGTCTGCAGTAGTAGTTTAAAATTTTAACCAACAAGATTTTTCCGTGGATGGAAAAATTTACCACTGATGTTGTTTAGAATTGTGGCGGGAAGACAGAATTAAATTTTCTCTCTCTTTAATCTCAGCCTGCTCCTCTTTCTTTGTAGCAAAAGAGATTCTGGCTTTTCCCCATATTCGCCATAACACAGTGTCTTTGTGAGCTGTGGGACTCACTCTGATATCCTTCTCTTGCCTGCGGTGAGATATATTCTGAGGAGGGTCCAAGATTGCTCATGCGTTGCTGCAGAGCATTCACTGGTGCTGTTTACAGTCCTAATTAAATGGAAGATTATTAGAAATGGGAAGGGGCTATAAATAGCTTGGTTCATTTTATCTGTTTCTTCAGTGTGTGGGAAGAGCACAGCTTCTTCCCTTGAAGTTCAGTTAACTCAGGATGCATTGTGCTTTTGTTATTCTGCTTGAGCTTTAAAAAAAAAAAAAAAAAATCTCCTGGTGCTGATGAAAGTGGAAAAAAACAAAAGAAAAAAACAAAGAGGAATCACTCCCAGTCATTGTAGAATACGGACAGAAGGAAAGTGGAAAGAAGTAGAAGTGGGGAGGGGTGTGAGTGCTATTAAGGAAAAAACAAATGTGGGCCTAATCCTTTCTGACAATTTTTTTTTTCTGAAACCAACTAAAACAAATGTTACTTTCAGATCTGTGAAAAACTGGTTCACCTTGCTTAGCCATGATGTGATCAGCTAGACTGTTGGGTGAGCCAGGTGACCGGGGTCTGGAGCTCTCTCTCTCTGCCCTCCAATTAGGTAGGACACCTTTTTTCAGGGAGGGAGTGAGTGAATGAATGAATGGCAACACCACTGTGCAGAACATCGAGAGGTTTAATAATTCCCCTGGTCTTCGCTATGACATTTTCAGGGCATCTGTCAGGGACCTGACAAATGAAACCACTTTGTTAGGGGTACTTGTCTTTCTCAAAAACTGATAATAACAGTAAGGGCAAGATAGTTTTAGGTATATTTCCTTTCCATAACAAATGTTATTTTAAAGCAAATTTCACAATGTTTACAGAATGCATTGTTTCCTTATTATACTTTAAGTTATACATAAAAATTAAGTAAACCACTAAAAGCTATAGTCTAATTCAAAGAGTGATCCCAATGCAATAAACCTACAGAGGGTCATTTTTCTTCAAATTCCTAGTGGCTAAATAGAGGACTACATGGGTAAATGTTGAAAGAGTTAAAGAGGCACTTCTCTGAGCCTAATTTTCCTCACCTAAAGATAGAGAAAATAATAGTACCTGCCTCCTAAATAGTGAGGGGGATCAGTTGAGAAAATCTGAGTAGAAAGTTTAGAACAGTGCCTGGATATAAATGTGCTAAATAGCTACTATTATCCTCACATTACTAGTGGAAGAAAGGTATTTTGCCCTCTTTATAGCACGGGGGAGTCAGAAGTAAGCTTCTTTAATGAATTTATTCTCATAAATTTACATTTTGCCCATGAGTTTTTTTTTTTATTAAGGTCAAGAAAGGTATATTTTGGCTGATGGAGGAAAAAGGAAGCCCCTGCATAAATAAGACAGTTTTCTGGAACAAACATCTGCTGTCCGTGTCTCCGTGTTTTTCTTTTCCCTCCTTTACTTTCCAATGAATTTCAGGTTACTTACACTGATGCCACTACAGGCAGTGACTGTGCAGTCACTACAGACATTTCTTTCAAAATCATTCCAGGCTGTTCAGGTTTGGAGAGAGGCGGCCCTTCTTCCGGTGGCAACAACTGTTGGGTGACAGGCTGGAGCTCCTTCCGTCTTTGGAGTACTGCATGCTATGAGCAGCGTCTGCTCCTGCTCCACAAAGTCATCTAAGAGCCCTGATCCAGTCCTCAAGAAAATAGATTTTGAAGGAGTAGAGTTTCTGATCATTACTAAGTTATTATTTTTCCTGGATGTTTTAATTTTATTTTTGGTCAGGGTAACAGTCACCAAGTTCTACAGAGAGCTTAACTGAGGCCATTTTTCAGGTGTAAACTGCCCCCTCAAGCATCTGTTAGTTCAGTCAAGTGGAAATATATGATAACAACCATGGTTGTTTGGGGGGGGGGCTATGCCCACAGGGCCCCCCAACCCCCACCTTCACAGATGAGAATAGGTCTACCAAAACGTGATCTGCTTGGGGAGGAAAGGTGGCCAATCTTTCAAAGGAGAAGGGCCAAGAGCCTTTTCCTCAATGGCTTTTATTAGGTTCATTTTACACAAGAATACAGGTAAAGCTCATTAATCATTGTCAGGCAGTAAGGATCAAACAATAGATAACACACAAAGAACTCTGAGGGCCTATTTTGAGTCAGGGTCAGATAGCTAAAGAGCCATAAAACTTTGAGGAACAAACTCACTTCTTGCTTGGACCCTTATTTAATTGAGAGCATTCTAAACAAAGCAGGTTTCACAGGATTTTACATATTCTTTCTTAGGCCTGATAGCCCTAGGGAACCCGCCCTTTCCAGCACAGGGTGGTACCCACCACCGGCATTGTTTCAGGTCTAAGGCATTGTTTCAGGCTTAAGTCAGGCAAGGCAGCCAAGAGATTGGGAGACTTCTCACAGACAGAATGAGGACTCAGGCTATGTCAAAGCTGAGGGTCCATCACCCCCTTTTGCTATAGCCCCCCAAGTCCTTCCTTGGGGCCTCCATGTGATTGTGCCTGTCTTAGGTCATTACCCCCTTGGGGAATCTTACCCATCATTGGCTAACTGATCAAGCATTGGGGGCCAGTTATGAATGAAGTAAAAGGAGCAAAAGCAGCGTCCCTGCCAGGGAGATAAGCCTTGTCTCCTTAGTGGCTTATGGTTGAAAGGTTGCTCACTCAGCCTTAGCTGTGGTGGGGTTACAGCTCCTGAAACCAGGCAGGGCATTTGCCAACAGTTGTTGGGGGATATTGTATCAATCCAAAAGTCACACAAAGTATTCTAAGAGTATCCCAGAGATTAAGTTAGTGAATCTAGTAAAACAAACAAGCAAAAAAAAAAAAAAGGTCCTGCTCTCTGCAGATGGGAGTTTATTGTATGAGAGCATATGCATGTGGACTTTGAATTTTTAACTAGGGGACCAGAGGGAAGTAACTACTAAGGGGATTAGAGGTAGGAATGACTTTGGAGATTAAGGGATCACAGATAGGAGCTGATGGCAGCACTCCACTCAAACCCTTTTTGAACCTGGGACACCACCAATTGCAACTCTGAGGCCCTGAGGCCTCTTCTCTACAGATGCAGAGAAGAGTCTATTTCCTTCCATCCCACCAGGGACAGTAGTCTTCTACTAGTCTTCTCCAGCACCCTAGGAGTTTAGCTGACCACCTGAATATAGCTGCCTTGCTTGAGTAGCAGCAGAAGAGCCTGTCACAGCTGTAAGGTCAGGATGAGGTTATACACAGAGAAGGTGTGGGAACTCCCCACATGAGCCAAAGGATCAGCAAAGGTTCCTTTGAATGAACGAAAGGGATTAAGCAGGAACCTCTGTGCTCCAAGTGAACTTGTAAAACCATCTGCTTCAGCCTCCCAGACAGAAGTGAAGATTTTGAGTAAAAGCTGAAGTCAGGTAGCTGGGGAGGCTTTATTTGAGAACAAAACAGGCAAAACAACCAGAGTTCATTTCTGTTCCAAATTCCAAATAACTTTTAAGTGATCAAGACTACAGGATAGATGTAGCCCTCTAAGGGATTGGGCTGTTCATGTCTTAATAAATGTATTTGCATTTCTCCTATTAGTATAGCATGATGAATGAACTGTATTGTTTTAGAAACTGCCCCAAAACATTGCGTTAATTTTAGTCAGACAATTTTATGTCAACAACATAATGAAGAGTTTGATGAAAAGAAGGAAACTGGTAAATGTATAACCAGAAAGATTCTCATTTTCTCCTGGTCTGGCCAGACCGCTGGGGTGAGTCATGGCCAAGAGAGTGGCTGAGGGGCACGCCACTTTCTGAAAGGAGGTGGCACAGCCCAGGAAGACCATGGTGAAGCCTTTGTGAAAACTTTGATAAAGACTAAGTAACACTTCCTAATCAGGTGGAGAGGGACTGGATGTAAGTATAAGGTTCTTTCCATTTTAGGAAAGCCCTTGATAACACAACCTGGATATTGTGAAGAACTTTGACATTTCTTTCCCAGAATATTCTCCTAAATACAAGTTATGAGTAGACAGAAAACTGCTATGGGTTTACTAATTTGTGTATACATACCACTGATTTCCCTATGTCTTAGCTATGCATGCACATTGGGTTTGCAGCCTCTGAAGGCCAAGCATGAGGCTTAACATATGGTACTCCTAGAAGTAAGCACACTGCCTGTCTCTCTGCTTTTCTAATCATAGCAGCAGAGAAATTGACTTTTCATTTTTCTTTTCCCCAGGTCCTGGGAGGTGTATGTGCCAAATACTTGGCATTCTTAGTAACAAAGTCAATCATAATTAGGATTCTAAATTAAACTACAGCTATGGCATTTTGTGTTTTATATTATTTGTTTGAGCAACTATAACTTGAAAACAACAAAAGAAGAGAAATAAGTAAAGCTCTCTTTTTTTCATGTATCATAATCTTGTGGAATTTTATTTTATCAGAATTTTGGATAAACTGAGAAATCAAAAAATATAAAGATTCAACTGAAACTCTATTCTTCTGAGTAATAGTTTTGTTTTGAAATGCCCATTGTATAATGTCAGCTATGGTCAGATGATGTGTGGAAGATTTACTGGAAATTAACTGGAAAAATATGGTATAGTTTTAGTCATTCCGGTGACTTTGCCCTTGGAATCTGATTTGGCTTGGTTTTCAGTGTAGTTAATGTTTCACAAGTGAATGTATAATTATTTTATGTTTGAACGCATTCAAAAGCTATTGATATATACTTTACAGAGGAAAAAAAAATGCTACAGATAAAGAACCCACACTTTTATTTTAGATATGGCCCCTATTGCCCTTACAATCCTTAATAAACAAAAGTCATTATGTACTTGCATGTTAGATCCTAGGCTAAAAGAATTCCCTGGGACTCCGTTTCTCCCTCTATGAAGTGACAGGCTGGATGATCTCCATGAAGTTAATTTGCTAAAGATCCTAATAGTTGGTGGTAGAATCTAGATTAGAACTCAATTCACTTATTTAAAAGCCAATTAACAAAATCAAACTGATCTACTTCTGCAGCGTACAGCGCTGGGCAGAGGAGTAGGATACGAAAGGGTGTGTAACGACGAATCATTCACCAACATGGAATTCTCTATTTTAATCATATTACTCCACCCACAGTCTTGGCCCTCCTCTCCTCCTTTTCATGTTGCTCCTTCTTGTGCATCTGTAGCCTGTGACTGTGGGGAGAGGTGCCTGTAGAACACCTCTGGATTGTAGGCTGAGGACAGGATGCCAACGAAGTCTACTTTCATGGCACTTGAGGTGCTGTGGACATTAAAATCAGGTCCAGCATAGGGCTCTTTGTGTGTTCTTTGAGAGAAGGTATTGAAAAATTTTTTTATTCAAGTTTTTTTGTGACAGTTTTATTTAGTCCTACCTTCTTTTATACCAACACTAGCTGTTCTTATTCATCCCTATATTTTAGTTTGTCACTGATTAATTGGCATAAACACATTATTAGCCTAAAACAGTAGCTGCATGCTTCATAAGCTATTACTTTGTTGTCATCAGTAGACCCAAGTGAACCTTCTAGCAACTAAATGCTAATAAGTCCTACTCTCGTCAACAACTTTAGCCACACTGGTTACCATTTTAGTGCTATTTCCTCTTCACCGTAGCTGTTTGCTACAGAATGGTCATACCAAAATTTTTCACTAGGAGTCATATTTAAAGTCAGTATGATCCTACCCTGACTGGTGTGGCTCAGTGGACTGGGCATCCTACAAACTGAAAGGTTACTGGTTCAATTCCCGGTGAGGGCACATGACCAGGTTGTGGGCTCAGTCACCCACTGGGAGCATGCAAAAGGTAACCAATCAATGTTTCTCTCACTCTCTTTTTCTATCCTTTCCCTCTCTGTAAAATTGAATAAATGAAACCTTTAAAGTTTTTGCTATTCTTATTACAGAATATGGCAGTGCTTCATTGATAGCTTTCACAGAGCTTTATATCTTAAAATCACCATAAGTGCATGTAAATGCTTATTTTTTAAATTGTAATCCTCTCTTGAGGATATGTTTATTGATTTGAAAGCAGGGTGGGGAGGGAGAGAGGGAGGGAGGGAAGAGAGAGAGAGAGAGAGAGAAAGATCAATCAGTAACCTCCCATATGCTCTCTGGCCAGGTATCATACCTGCTGCAACAGGTATGTACCCTGACTTGGAATTGAACCTGTAATCTTTTACCTTTTGGTGTCTGGGATTATGCTTCAACAAACTAAGCCACCCAACTAGGGTAGGGTTCTTTTAATTTTTTTGAATGAACGGTGGTATGCAAACTTATTTCTCTTTTTAACAAATAAAGCAGAATAAATTGCTCTGTAAGATACTTTTGTCACTATAATACGTATCTCTTCCCTTCTTGGAAAGCTCTTATTTCAGCTTTCACTGTGAGATCCTTGTTGTTTCACCACATGCTTCTGTCAAGGAGGCCCTTGGATCACAGCCATGATGCGTCTTTGCTGGTCGCTTCTCTCAAGTGCTGTCACCAACTTTCTTCATCGCATGGTTTAAAACTTAGACTGGCAGTGTTAAATTTAGGTGGAAAATTTATTTAAGACATATGTAAATGTGTATGCTTTCAGATACATATTCAGCCTTGCATGTATAGATTTTACAAAGAGAGCAAGTATGAGGAGGAGAGAGAAGTCTGTAAATGTAAAAGGAGAGTCAAGGTGGAAACACTCTGTCTAGAGTATCCAATGTGTAGACGATGATGTGTCACAAGCATATGTATGTTCTTCTGTACATGTATACATACATGTTGCTTTCCCAAATGCCAGCAAGTCATGTGATTGGGAGTTGGTAGACAGCTGATCATAAGACCTACAGCTTGAATAGGAAACTGTCTTTAATTTTAAATGTTCCTTTTCATTTGTAGGTATGTGACACTTTCAAAGGTGATCTGGGTTTGAATTCCCCAAATTTTGTGTTTGACTTCTCATGCTTATTGTTAGTTTGCCCTTGAATTCCAGTTTCTCTTGAAGTCATAAAATTCTTAGATGATTTATCTAGCTAGGTGACTTACCTCATACCTCAGATATGATTATAGACCATTTCAGATTCATTCCAGGAAAATATCACCTGTCAAGATGATATTTCTGAGCAATTTTTATATTTTCCTATTCTATTATAGAAATGTCTCTCATTCACAAATAGCTTGTTTCTGAATTTTTGCTGCATATGACTACTATCACATCATAAATCAAAATATTGTTATGGTCATATAAATGGCTATAATATGGATGTTTTAGAATTGCATATTTGGTCCTGCTCAATTTGTTCCTACTCAGATCTGCTTCATTTTTAAGCCAAAGGCTAGTTTTTCATGTCACTCCCACCTCAAACTCCATCTATGAACTTTAAGCCCACTTGTACCCAATTGGTTATTTACTGGGCGAGAGAGGAATGTCTGCTGGTTGAACTAAACTGACAGTTTTTGCTGATGAGCCCTGAGATTAAATTCTGTCTTGTTCTTTAATTGTTTCTGAGGCTCTGTGGGACTTACAGAATTTTAATGGTGTCAGTAGTGTTGACAGCTTTGATTCAGGCCACAGAGAGATGAGATGTTGATTAAGAAATGTCATATGAAGCGTGATTTAAGTTCATACCAAATGAACAAGAGGCTCTATGTGTATCTGTATTCCAGTTGTGTAGACTCCAACATATTATTTCTTTTAGAAGCAAAATTGGAAATGTTCAGAATAATGAAATTTTAAGAGAGAATGGGTAACAAGATACTAAAAAATATCAAATAAGGAAGAGATGGATAGTGGGAATTAAGTGTAGATGATTTGTAGTATAGTTAATGAAAAATTCTCTTTAAGTGCCAATTTCTCATTCTGCAGAAGATGTTATTGAACAAAAAAAGGAGCCACACACAATTCAATTTGAATTTATCACTCTATTATTTTAAATATTTACTCAGGGTTAACAATTCATTAAACACCAAATTGCTCCCTTTTAATGAGTCACTGATGCTAACATCAAGCTGACTTACACTTTACTGTAATATAACAATAGTACTTCTGCAAACGGATGTAATAAAAATTAAGTAAATGGTACTGAGTGCCTTTGGAGTAAGAACCAGATTTGTGATATAAAACAGAAAATACATTCCATACATGTTGCTTGTGAAAACACAAATAATAGATTTTGTCCACAACAACATAAGCTGACTTTAGTTTGCACTAGTAGGTTCTAGTAAAAAAAATTCTTATTTTATTTGCACACTCACCTTGCTTCTACAGTAGAAGAATTCTAGAATCTATTAAAGAGAATATCAACATATAACTCTAATATCCTAGACGCCATCCGTGTATTGCTGCTGTCAAAGTTATGAAGACACTAGTCAATCCTGAATTAATTATCAGAAATTAGCACTCTTAAAGTGTCAGCCAGTTATTTCTGTGACATTCTTCAAGAGTGTCGTCATATGTACCCACAAACAAGTCAACAATCTTGAGACATCATGTGCTACCCAAATTAGTCTTTGTTTTTCCCTCTCCACCATCTTGTTGTCCATGAACCACTGGCCTCAAATCTGATGGTATATTCCCCCCCCATGAAAACCATTCATCTTGAAAACCACATATGCCCTGGTGCAGCAGCTTAACTCTCCCCAAACCTGCAGTTGCCTGGGTGTCAGGGTGATGCCCGGTTTCCGATTAAGAGGGAAGCAATCGTCTTTTCCCCAACTCCATGCTATAGGCTGTCACCTGGATAAGCAGTTGTTCTGCTTGTGCCTAAACTTTTATTTATTTATTTTTAAAGATGTTATATATTTATTTTTAGAGAGAGGGGGAGGGAGGGAGAAAGAAAGGGAGAAAAACATCGATGTGAGAGAGAAACTTCAATTGGTTGCTTCTCTCACGCACCCCAACTGAGGACAAAACCCTGTAACCCAGTCATGTGATCAGGAATAGAACCAGCAACCTTTTGCTCTGCAGGGCAATGCCCAACCAAGTGAGCCTCAACAGTCAGGGCTGTGCCTAAACTTTTAAACTTTTCGATTTTAGTTTTTTTCCTTAGCTCTTGCCTTCGACACACCTCTCAAGCCATAGGACCCCCTCGATCTTCCTGTGGTCTCTCTGGGCCTTAACTCCAACAAGAACTCCTTTCTCTTCCATCATGACACAAATACTCTGCGACTATCAATGGAGCAAACCGACACAGTTGTAGCTGGTGGAGGGCAGAGCACATTGAGTTAGTATTTTCACTAGCATCATTGGGCCCTGGTACTGCCAACCGAGCCAAGCCTTGCTATAATGTATTCATGATATCTATGGTTTGGGGCAACATTAAGATGAAAAATGTTTAGGAAAAGATATGCTATATTTGTTTCTGGGTATGGAACATACCATTAATGTAACAAGATATGAAATTTAAAGGAATACATTTTTTTTCTAAGAAGATTCACCTTTCAGTTGTCATGCCTTCAGTGAAACCAACATTTAGGAATCATCATTATCACTAATTTACTCTGATTTGAGCCACAATCCTATTTTATCCTTGTCAGTAAGTAACCCTGCATTAGTATTTTTAAAATTGTTTCAAATATGCATAAAAATTATTTCTTGTTGTACTTTGGTCCATACCTTAATTAGTATTAACCCAGAATCACAATTTTCATAAAAACACAAAGGGAAGCTTAAATTAAAAAAAAAAAAAAAAAAAAAAACTTCCTAGAAGAATTATAAAAGTAAACCTCTTTAATAGATACTAAAATGGATGAATAATTTTTAAATCCAAATTTGAGCATTAAAACTAGCCTTTATACTTTATATTTGAGGTAACTTTAATTTCCATGTTTTTTTCCATTGAATGTAATTTATGTATTTAGTATGAATGAGTTTTTTTTTATTTTCTATTGACATGACTTCCTACATTTCTAACTTAGTATTTTAAGGATTCAGTAATAATAGGGTTTCCATTTATGAAATGAGTAACCTCTAATTTACCCTTCTTCTCATACAAGCGAACTCTTTTTGATTCACAGTCTTTTTCATGATAGACCCAATTTCTCACATTTGGGTTTATTTTGATGTTTACATACAGCAATGGTTTGCTTTGACTTGTCTTAACTTTTATTTATTGAAGTATAACTTACATACAGTGAAAGACTCGGATTTTAAGTGTATTATTCAATGAGTTTTGACAAATGCATACAATGGCATATCCCACACCCCTAATATGACACAGAACCTTAATACCCTCTGAAAGTTCCTGCATGCCTGCTCCCAATTCTTTCTTCCCTATAAACAACCACGGATCTAACTTCTATCATCTTAGTTTAATTTTTCTTATTCTGGAATATAATAAAAATTATATATTGTATCGTATCCTTTCTTGTCTGGCTTACTTCACTCAGGATACTGCTTTTGAGATTCAGTGGATTGCTTTTTAATAATATACATACAAATGAGTCTCATAGGCTTGAACAAGTCAGAATTTCTTATGAAATTAGATATTGCAATTTGCTATCTAGTGAAGATGAAATTAGGTAGTTAAGTAACTTTTGAGACACAAAGATAGGTTTTTACCACTGAAACAAGATAATGTTTTTGATTTCCAATTATTGCTTTGAAATTTCAGTATTCTTTTATAAATTAAATAACATATTTAGCCTGTTACCCAGACAAGTCACAAATACTTTTTTGTTATATATGTTCATACTCAACCTCCTGAATACTGATGAATCTCATCAACTTCTACTAATATTAAGATGAACTAATAGATTAGTTACAATTTTCATTTTTCTTCTATACCTTTCATAAATAATTTGCTAACATGATTTTAAAGACCTTCGCTGTCTTAAAGGAAAACAATACTATTAAGACTAAAATCCTAACAACTGTTTAACTTGAAGAATAAGTCAAGCAGAAATTTTATCATGTCAATAAATGACGAGAATAATTTTCTCAAAATAGAAAAAGAGAAGTGAAGCAATTAAGTAGGAGACTATCTAAAAGAACAGCAGATGAAGTCCAGAAATTTTCAGCTGTGGTTTCATGAAAAATAATGATACACTTCATATCATTTAGATTCTTATTTGAAAAATAAGTTATTATATATATTAAACTTTCTGGTATTTTAAAGGTGAAAACATAGTAATTACTTGTTTTTATTCCCTTGTTTGATACCACACATCTGTCATGATATCAAGTTTTGTCTTCACACTGAGATTTATTAGACTAACAGTTCATACCTCTACCCTTTTTCATATACAAACCTTGAAAACTCTTGACTTCATTTTAAGATAACTCTCACTCCTCATTATTGATTGTTTTTAGTACCAATTCAGGAAATGAGAAGAAGTTACTATTATAATATTTTATGTCTTTAAGAGAATAAAACTCTAGAATTTATAAAATAGAATAGAGGTATTTCATAAAATATTTGCATGTGTGTATTTTTATGAGTGTGTTAAACAATAGCATTTCATTTATTTATTTTGTTATCTCAGATAATACTAGCATTCATTGCATCCTTAAATGAGTACATGTACGTGGCATATAAATGCTTCAGATGTGCTTTCAAAAACCCACCTCATATGAAATAATCTTTTTCTTATTGTTGTTCAAGTGCAGTTGTCTCCATTTTCACCCCACCATGTCCCCCTGCCCCGCCCATCCCTACTTCCCACCATTAAACCTATCCCTGTTGACTTTGTCTATGTGTCCTTTATACATGACCCTCAATGACTCTTCTCCTTCTTTGTCCCATTATCCCTCTCCCCCCTCCCCTTTGGTTACTATCAGTTTGTTCTTTTTCAATATCTCTGGTTATATTTTGCTTGCTTGTTTGTTTTGTTGATTAGGTTCCACTTATAGGTGAGATCATATGGCATTTGTCTTTCACTGACTGGCTTATTCCACTTAGCATAATGCTCTCCAGTTCCATCCATGCTGTCACAAAGGATAGGAGATCCTTCTTTCTTTCTGCTGCATAGAATTCCATTGTGCAGCTGTATCACACTTTTCTGATCCACTCACTTACTAATGGGCACTTAGGTTGCTTCCAGCACTTGGCTACTATAAATTGTGCTTCTCTGAACATTGGGGTGCATAGGTTCTTTTGAATTAGTGTTTCAGTATTCTTAGGGTATAATCCCAGCAGTGGGATTGCTGGCTCAAAAGGCACTTCCATTTGTAGTTTTCGAAAAAATTCCATACTGTTTTTCACAGTGGCTGCACCAGTCTGCATTCCCACCAACAGTGTACCAGGGTTCCCTTTTCTCCACAACCTCTCCAGCACTTGTTGTTTGTTGATTTGTTTATGATGGCCATTCTGACTGGTGTGAGGTGGTATCTCATTGTGGTTTTAATTTGCATCTCTCTGATGGCTAGTGTTGCTGAACATCCTTTCCTATATCTCTGGGCCCTCAGCATTTAAAAAATCAACTTTAGGTAAACAAACAAGCAAACCAAAAGCAGCACCAACAGATATATTGCTTTTTATTGATCCATTGCCACTTTGGAATGAAACACAAACTTAATTATGGTAGCAGGGATAATGACTTTCAATTTGATAGATCCTTATTTAATGAAGAGGCATTACAGTGTTTAGAAGATAAAATGTTAACCACCGAAATGATAGGCCTTCTATGCTATGCCTTTCTAGTTTCTTCAGCACCACAGACAATTGGGACAGCTCTCTTGGACTGAATAATAAAATGGTGATGACCTCAGAACACATAATTATTATACTGGTACAGATGAATTTAACTTTACAATAGATACCTTTCTAAGGTGCTGTGCATAAGTAATTTTCTTCAAAGTTGAATAATCATTTAAATGTTTTAGGGCAACTCATTGCTTAGAGAAGCACTTTGATGTTTCCTTTTATAATACAAGAAATAATACTGACTTGTTTTGTAAAGTAGGGTATTTTCACCCTAGACTTTTAAAGAAGTGACACATTTATCAAAGTGTAAAAGTTTCTTTGAAAATAACATCCAAGTATAGATAACTTAGCTATTACAGGACATAAGTGAATTGATATTTTAGTGGTTTTCAGTCTACTCTAAGAGGGAAGAGGGTTATCAGAGCCATGGTGGCTGGAGAAGTATTTAAACTACACATCCTTCTCTTACTCTGGTGAAAACCAGTGTCACAAGGATGCACCGATACTAATCAGAGTGTGTTGGATCCTTGAGAGGGTTAAGGGCCAAGAATAAAAAGCTGAAGAATCATAATCTAGAGATACTCTATCCTTTAGAATAATTTTATCCTTTTGATTCTACATCTGTTTACATGCAGACAGTCCCTGGGATAATTTATGGTCAAAAGCAATACAAGTGCCATTTCAAGCCTAAAAAGAAATTCCAGCTCTTTGAGAATTCTAGCGATGGATATTCTGAACATCAATTTTCATCACTTTCGTGCTTCAAGGAATTGTCCCAAATTGTCCCACAGTAGAGATTGGTCCAAGCTTGAGTGAAGATGGCCTGAAAGTCTGTGAGAGATAAGCTTAGGGAAGGTGGCTGAAAAGGAAAAAACTTCTGAGGGTGTGGGAGCTTTTTCAACAGGTAACAACAGTGTTGTTTGAGCTCATTTGAGAGCTTAAGGACCTCCATTAGGTGTAAGTTTCTGCTTGTTAAATGGAATGGTTTTTTCTAGACATATTCTTCCAAGACATCATGATAATTTTCATTCTCCTCGCCCCCTACATTTTGGACAATTCCAAAGTTACTGTATATAGGTTTTTTTTTTTTTCATTTATTTATTGATTTGAGAGAGAGAGAAACATCAGTTTTGTTGTTCCACCCATGCATGCACTCATTAGTTGCTTCCTATATGTGCCCTGACCAGGGATCCAACCTGCAACCTTGGTGCATCAGGACAACACTCCTACTAGACTCCAACCTGCTGAACTACCTGGCCAGGGTCTACTTGTATATAGTTTATTCAAGACTTTAAACAATTGTTAATTCTACAAATTGACAAGTTGCATATTTTAAATGAAAATTAGTAGTTTTTCATTAGTGCCTGGCTCTATGACTGTATTAAAAATACGTTCCAAAATTAATCAATTGCACAGGTTATCCATAGGATGCAAGTCTTGCATTAGCCACCTTGCATTTGCCCCTCTTTATTCAACCAGTTTCACTTCTGCTCTTTAAGAGAGCGGAATTGGAAGAACAGACCACCTACCTGTAGTACCTACCTGACTTGTGCGTGTTGCAGATAATTATCAAGAGATGAAAAGTCACATGGAATATTTATTTACCACAAGTGATTTCCTTTCTGTCTATGTCGGATACATGCGATTTAGCCTTCATTGACATAGTTGCTCATGGTGAAAGTTTAGACGTAGTGTGGGAAAAGCCTATACTATCTGTCTAAAACTGCAGCTTTAGAAATTTAAATTTCAATCCATTTAAGTTTAAATTTAAAACCTGAAGCAGCGTACAATAATTTCAATTAAACACAACTGCATTTTTAGGCTAGGACTACATTTTACCTAAAGCTTTGGAAATCTGGCATTGCAATATGTGGTATACAGTAGAAAATATACACTAGATTTTGTAGACTTAGATTTTAAAAAGATGTGAATTATCTCATTAATTATTTTATATTAATTAGATATTAAAATTATAAAATTTTGACTAGATTAGGCTATATAAAATATATTACTAAAATTAATTTAACATAGGTCTTTATACTGTTTTTTATCATAGCTCCTAAAAATTTTATATTTATACAGATAGTTCACATTATGTTTCTATTGAGTAGAGCTAATCTAGGACATTCTGAAATGTGTGGAAATTATTCTCCTGTGGTTTCATAAAGAAAATATTCATCCAAAGCTGAGGACTGGTTATGTGAATCTGAAGACAACAGGTTTTCTCCATGGTCTGTGTCATGTGGGAAAGAGCTTTTTCCCCACATGACATATGTGCCATGTATGGAATTCCAAGTCTACTGGGAAAGAGCCTCTTCGGCCCATTTTTATTGGTCCATTTTGTCATTCTTCAGAGTTTTCTCCTGTGCTTTAGTATGTAGTACATCCTTTCTGGCAATGGCTTTGAGGTTTTTCCCCACCCTTCTTTTTAATCTGTGAAGTGTACACTATAAAGAGAGGTGAGCTGATTGTTTAGAAAGTCAGTAAACATTCAACATGATATTGTTGAAATGATGTGAATTTGAATCCTTGTTTTTCTAGTTGCCTGCTGCATGTCCTGGGGAAAACTGCTTTTCCTAAATTTCAGTTTACTTCACCTAAATGTGACACCTAGTAGAAAAATTCAGTGTATGAAAATTAATGAGCTATAAAAGAAACAAGAAATATGAAACTATGCAGAAGACAGTGGGTCCTCACATGGATTCTCAGCCAAGACAACCTGTTTTACATTTTTGTCTTTACTTAGTGGCCATGTGGAATTATAACTGTTAAGACACAGACAGCAGTGAATCTCTCTCTCTCTCTTTCTCTCTCTTGCACACACGTGCGCGCGTGCGCACACGCACACACACACACACCAGCTTACCAAATGGATCCTCTCCCTGTGAAGGGAAGGCCCCATTGCTCTGCTGTCTCAGTTCCTCTTTCTATATACTCTGTGCAAAACTTTCAGTTCTTCCACTTGCATGAAACTAAATTACTACTTGGCTTATGTCAAAAGATTATCCCAAATTGTGAGGCCAAAAAAGAGTATTGTAAGCTACCCCTAACTCCTAATTCATCATATTTGGTTATGCTTTTTTTTCCTAGCACAGAAGTTATTTTCAGCCTTCTCCAGAAAGGTTCTTCACCAACATCATTCTAGAGCAAGTTAACCTGTGATGAGATTTGCTTTGTGTTTTGGAAATGCTTGTCAGACAAGTTTTCAACACAGATATTTGTCATTTACATTAGTTTGCATGAGAAAATGTTACTCCAGAGAGAAGGTTCTCTGTTTGTTCTTTCTGATCCTACAGAACAAAGGGGGTCAAGTGATTATGTCTTAATAAGTTGATAAATCATTTGGGATTCACAAGAAACAAAGTATAAGGTTTTCAGTCAAATCTTAGTTCTCCCTCCAAATGCTGTACTAGCCAATTTGTATTACTGTTGTTATTTGTTTTCTGGTTTGGGTGGCTGATCCCCACAAAACCCATTATCTCTGTGTCTTCCCATCTGTTATACCACTTCAGGTTAGAGACAACTTACTGGAAGTAGTGCTCAGTGTGAAACCTTTGTCTTAAAAAACATACTCCTGTCTGAGAACTTAGGTAAATAATTCATAGACTGCGTCAGGCTCTTGGATGTCTGAGAAAAATGACCCAGACATGGCATTTCAAGTCAGTCTTCTTTTAATGTAAACTATTTAGGCAGAGGAAGAGATTGAACCCAGCTGATTAATCCTAAGGCATAAAAACACACTCAAATATCAAAGGATGAACATTCCAAGAAACCATTGGAAGATTCTTTATTCAAAGCTCCCTAGCCTCCAATGTAAGCACTAAATAATTCTTTTAAAATTTGAGTACTCAAGAAAATAAACTGTAGGAGATAATTTTTAAAAAGCAACATGCAATGATTGGGGGACAGGGTTTGAAGAAGTGAAAGGTGATAAGAAATTTAAGTCAGATGTAATTTGAATAAGAAAACACAGAGATGTTGTAAGGGTAGATAAACCCGCAATCTTATTTGCAGTGTTAGTATCATTGGTGCAGAACATTTGGGAGGAAATTCAGTTGTAGAAGCAGAGATGCAATCAAGGATTTTGTGTGCAACAATGTCTTTCAAAAGCCAGGTCATGGGTATCAGACAGCTTGCCATAGAATCTTAAGGAACACTTTATTTTCATTGCCTGTCCAAGGCAGACATTTTTGCCAATATTCCTGATAGTACATCATCTGCACTGTGTGCCAGTGACGGGGTCTCCTGCTAAAGGCTAAGTCGGGGTTTGGGCTGCATTTAATGATGTTTTACACAGGAAACTGGGAATGCCAGCATTGTGCCTGCTTGTCAGGGTTCCTGAGGGAGCTGGTAATGCAGGAGAAAGGGTGCCAACGGGCCATATTACTAACATCTATGGAAGCTCTTTTATCCTCAAAGCAGCGTTTTTGAAACAGTGTATACTTGAGCTTGAAACCTAAGCAGTGTTTCCTCTACTTCCCTTAGGAACTATTTCTTAGCACCAGCAAGATTGGATGTGTCCAATAGGATGTGGGTTTGAGGGAAGCCAAGGACAGATGGGCACCATAAAGAATGTGGAAGAGAAAGAGCACATGTATTTGTGCTTTTTGCTGTACAGCGACTTTATCCAATAGTAAAGTATGGTCAAATGCATGGCTTCCAATCCGATCAGATGATCAAGTCCTCATTCCACCATGAAGAGCTGAGAAGTGATGATGGAGGTGGACCTGGGATAGGAAGCACCATCTTCAGAATCACCTACTTTGAATCTCTGTCCTGTTCCATGCAGTCTCTTCTTTGTTTGGACAGCTCCAATTCCCAGGAAATTCTTTCTTAAGTCAATCTACTATTTCTCTCCCTGTGCAATATTGAAGTAAATGGGTCAATTGTAAACTTTCTCTTGCATGTTGACTTCCCAAATATTTTAAGACAGCTACCCACTCTCCAGCCCCCTTTTTTGAAAATGGGTCTATTGCTTCCCATCTTCCAGCTTCTGAATCTGTTTCCATAATTATTTAAAGATTCCTCACAATAATGCCACAACATATACAGCCCCCCCTCAATATCCCAGGACAGCATTCATTTTGACCTTGTCCTTTAACTCACTGGGAGAATCTAATTGCTCCCCTACTCTCTCCTCTCCTACCTTGAGCCTACCTTCCTTGGTAACCATGTATATTGAGATTCTTCTAGTCTCAAGATCATTTCTCTTGTGAGAAAAAATTAAAAGCAGCTAATCCTATTCCTCTGTGTCTTCACACCTCTACTTTAAGCAATAGCCCTAAACTTTTGCTCTTCTTGGCTCCAGATAGATCATAAATGCCACACTCTTAACCCACAACAGAGCAAAACAAAGCCTGTTCTATGGGTTGCCATTGGATTTTGTACAAGACTTCGTCCATCCCAGTCTTCAATCTACCTGATATTCTTCACAAAGACAATAAATGTATAGAGAGAGCTTACTCTGTTCCAAGTGCTGTTCTGAGCACTCCGCCTATATTTACTCAGTTGTCAACATTTGCTTTAGGTGGATGTTATTAGTATGTATATTCTGTCAAAATAGAAACTGAAACTCAGAGAGGTGGCTTGTTCAAAGGCACAAAACCAAAAGGTGGTGCAGCTGAGGTTTGAGGTTTGAATCCAAGCAGCCTGGCCCCAGGGGCCATGACCTTTTGCTCTCCTCCCATGCTGCAATGTCTGCTTATAGGAGTGCGCATCCTTTTATGTTCTTCCCTGTTTTTCTGAACCTTATTTTATCTTTTATATCCTTTTAAACCCTGAGCTCCTTAGAGATTTTCCAATGTGGCCAGTCAAATTTCTTTAGGTCCTCTAAATAGTCACTGAATGGAAGAGTCTTTTCTATCACACATATAACCCGCATGAGTACTTTAGATGCCCAAAGCTTGAGGTCAGAACCTAAAGGAGAAAGTATCACAGAAGAAGCAATGATGATAAAATTCAAAGGGAGATAAAACCCCAACTATTTTAAGGTCAAAAACTAGAATCTACAAAGACACTGTTCTGGTTAAGTGGCAAAGGGAAGGAAGTAGCATAAGGTGATGCAGCAGGGAAGCGATGTGAAGCCAACCGAATGAAACCAGTGGGGCTGGAAGGTAGGCTCTGCTTATTCAGTATGGAAGGAGGATAGAAGAGGGGAGTGGAGTGGGATAGAGTCCCAATTCTCCTGACAACTTTAAGAACCAGTGAGCCTCATGCCCAGGTCTTTGTTTCTAATGCCATTCTCCAATTAAAGGACCCAGAGGGTTTGGGGAAGATGACTCATTGTAGGACTAGGCAGGGAATGTAAGCGATGAGCTTGGAGCATCTTGTAGTGACAGAAAGGAAGCAAGTGAAAAAAGAGGGGGGCGTGGAGAGAGAGAGAGAGAAAACCCAAGCAGAAGGATAGGGTGTGTCAAGGGGACACAGAACCAACTGAAATAACTCCCAATGGCCAAAGTCAATTTAAACAACAGAACAAAAAGTACTGGATTATTACCACAAATATAAGCTAAATATATGTGAGTCTAAGTTGCTGAGTAAATAAATAAGTAGGGGAGAACAGAAATATCTCCCATGCAGAAGAATTACAAATAAATTATGTAAATACTTCCCCATCAAGGAAGTGAAATATAACTTTCCATTCCTTAAAGTTTTCCTGCATATAGTGATATCTTTCAAAAAGTATAATATAGAAAGGGGGAGGAAGGATAATTTTCATTGGCAAAAACTGATAAATACTACCTCAGCCAGGTAATTGAGGTCAACATCAACAGAGCTAATCACATTGACAGTATGTACCCTTGATATGACATTATGAAATTTAATGTGGTATCCTAAGTGGGATTCTGAAACAGAAGAAGGACATTTAGTAAAAACTAGGAAAATCAGAAGCAAGTCTGGGTTTTTATTAATGCACCAATATTGATTCGTTAATAGTGACAAATGTACCACACTAATGTAGTATGTTAACAGGGGAAAATGGATGGGGGATAAATAGACATTTTTCCTGTACTATCATGGCAACTTTTCTGTAACTGTAAAACAATTCTAAAATAAAAAGTTAATTTGAAAGAAATCAAGGGCAGAGGCTTCCTGTTGCCCAGCCAGGCCTGGAAGGCTCCGGGGGCAGTGGCCTGGTACTTTGTAACGTCACCATTAAAACGGGCCACTTGAAGGCAAGATAATGGAGGTTCCCTGACATAATGATATAACAAAATCAATATGTGGCTAACCTTTGACTACAACTGCCCATTCTTTCGCTATGATTCATTCATTATCTGCAAGTTTCTGATTTCCGGGAATAATCTGTAGTCTCAGATTTCAAGATAATAACTCTTTCCTATCATTCTTCACATTGCAGCAGGTGCATGTGAGTATCTGTGTACATAAATGTGTGCATTGATAAGGGTGCAATATTAATTAGAGCATAAGAAAAATGAAGGGTTCTAAGAAGACCTAAAGTTGGTGTGTAGGCTCTGCTACATATGCTCACATCTGGGCATTCACTGCTGCTTCTTTGTTAATGTATGAAGCACTAAATGCTTAGCATTATGAGAAAGAGAGAGCCCCTTGAATACCCCTGTGGCGTGTCCAGGCTGTCTCCCTGGCCCTTTTCCCTTAGCCTCTGGGGCACACAGCGTTTTTCAGATACCTGTGCTCTCTGAAAGGCATTGACCCCAAGGTTAGAGGGAGCTCATCTCAGCTCCAGTGAATGAAAGTGGGGTCTCTTTTCCTGTATGTTCTTATCAACCTTTTCTATCAGGGATTGGAGTCTGCATCTGTTGTTTACTGTTTTGTTTCTAATGGAAGTGCAAGGATCCCCAAGCTATCTATGTGATAAGGACTATGCTGTCTGCTTTGTACTCTGATCCCACCTGACAAATAGGTCCTTCATACATCATCATTTGGGGACAATAGCCTGAATGTAGCACAGTTTTATTTGAACTTCATCCTCCTTCATTTCCAAGGTAAAACACTCCTCTTACCAATCAAGCCCTCATTTGTATAAGCTTTACTCTGACCCCTCTTTCATCAAAGTATATACCATTTGCTCCAGCATGTTCTGCAGCTAGTGCACTGGGTTTCCAGGTAGGAGCAGATTTAGACACCATGTAATGCTGGTCTTCATTCTAAAGCAATCTCAGAGGTCACCTTCTGTCCATTGTATAGAAGGAAGGAGCTCCTGCCTTTTGTGACAGCATGGATGGAACTAGAGAGCATTATGCTAAGTGAAATAAGCCAGGCGGTGAGGGACAAATACCACATGATCTCACCTTTAACTGGAACATAATCAACAAAAGAAAAAAGCAAGCAAAATATAACCAGAGACACTGAAATTAGGAACAATCTGACATTAACCAGTGGGGAGGTGGAAGGGGATAAAGGGGGGAAGGGTTTTTAGGAACTACTGCACAAAACACATGGACAAAACCAAGGGGTAGGGTGGAAGCAAGTGAGGGAGGTGGGTTTGGGGGGAAAATAGAGACAACTGTAATTGAACAACAATAAAATAATTTTAAAAAATAAATAAAACAGAGGTTACAAACTCATATGCCTACAGGGGGTACATAAACTAAATGAGCCAACTGGGGCTGACGTCAGGAAACAATAGTTCAGGCAAGACCGGCGCTGACTCTTGGCCTCCACGTCAAAGACACAGTGGAGAGCAGTGGCGGGTGTGGCACACCGCAGAACCTAGTGTCAAGGTGGCAGCCACTGCTCAGAAGCCACTGATCATCACTGCACAGGAATGCTGGTCCAGTCTAATGAGATCTTCTTATTTTTCATGACAAACCAAATGTCAAGACTTTTATATTTCCTCTTTGAATGTGTTACCTGTATTTAAAATTTCCTTTATTTAAAACCTGATTAGGCTGAATAAGACACATCTGGAAGTAAGGTATTACCTACAGCAGGAGCACTGTCTCTGAATTTAAAAAAGAAAGAGAAGCGCAGGCAACTTTTTATAATCCTTGTGTTGTACGAACAGAATTAATATACCAGTTACAGGGTAACAATTTCATAGCAGCCATGTAGTTATTATACGTTGCATATATGAAATTATGTCATAATGAGGTATCTCATAACATGATTGTGCAAGCTATAAAACTATTTTATAGTTCCGAGAGAGCAGCTCCTGAGTGAGTCGACAGTAGTAACTCTTTCTTTCCGTCTCGCTTATCTTTGAATTAAAAAACAAATGCTCACCCAACGCTTTCTTCTCAACTCCAAGTTCTACCGCAGTGTGCAGTGTTTTCTCATCTCCTTAAAATAATCTCTCCCATTATCTTCTCTTCCGTCATTTCTAGCTCTTCTCTCCTCCCTCCGCAGAGTGTCCCCACTGGTGTAATTAATGTGCTCGGCGGTGTGAGGCCAGTTCATTGTGGTGTTTTACAGCTACTTGTTTTCTCTGTCTGTAATAAGCTAAAGGTTGCCAAAAGACAAAACCTGTATTGTTTATACACAGATTTCAGAAAAGATTTAGCCAGTTCCTCTAAGAACTAGAAGATACTGGAAAACTGGAGATAAGCCCACATTCTGTAGCTTTCTTTAAAATAATCTGTCCGTAGATGATCATGTTATTTGCCATCAACCAATGCTGAAATGATTCCTAAATCTAACTTGTAACCTTATTTTCAACTACCTGATAGGTATCTCTGCTGGAATTACCTTTTGGCATTTTATTGTGGCTCAAGTCTGGTCACTATCCTTTATTCCATTGGCTGCTTCTTTCGTCTTTATAGAGTCTGGGAACTTCGGGGATCAACCCTGACTCATCTCTCACCTGGAACCAATTAGTAGGCAACTGTGACTCTACCTTCATCAACATCTGAAATATATCTGGGCTAGGCTTTTTTTTATCAGCCTTTCCATTTACAAGGACTTTCCAGTAGTTTCTGAACTTCTCCTCTCCAAATCCTTATTCACAAATTCCCCAAAGTTATTTATTTTAAAGAGAATGATAACTTTGTTTCATTAAAAGGCAGCCTAGACACACTTTAGGTAGTGGGAGAGAGCAGGCACAAGCACCAGCACCCACAATCTCTTTGTTGTGGGATCAATAGCAACATACTTTTGAGCCTCAGGTACCGCTTCGTCCCCTCCTGAGCCCCAAGCTGGAGCAGCACTTACCTTATTGTTCCCCCAAGTCTTCTGCTCTTTTAGAATGCTGTACTTTTTTTCCATCAATTCCTTCTACTTGACAGGTTCTCTGGTTTACTTTGGATTAGCTCATGACTTGTTTGTATTTTTCTTCACTGAGAAGCAGGGTATTTGTTTCCTTCTCTGCTTCCATTTTGTAAATTTCAGAGTTGACTTTAGTAGTATAAAATTGAAAGTAAATGTCCATTACTAAGGTGTTTGTTAAATGAATTATGATACATCATATACAATAGAATATTAGATTTCTTTTAGTATTATTATTTATTTACTTTTTATTCTTGTTCAAGTGCAGTTGTCTCCATTTTTCCACCACCACTTTTCCCTGCCTCACCCACCCTGTGGCTTTGTCCATGGGTCCTTCATACATGTTGCTTGATGACCCTTACCCTTCTTTCACCATTCCCTACTTTCTTTTCATACCTAATTCATACATGCTTATGGCTCTTATTACAATTAGACCTTGTTTTTGTCATTTTTTTCAAATTATCTCTTTTGAGGGAAAGTTAGGGCCCAAGTATCTTTTTAAAAGATTTTATTTATTTATTTTTTTTGGAAAGGGGAAGGGAGGGAGAAAGAGAGAGAGAGAAACATCCATGTGTTGCTGCCTCTTGCATGCCTCCTACTGGAGGCCCGGCCTGCAACCCAGGCGTGCGCCCAGACTGGAAATCAAATCAGTGACTTTGGTTCGCAGGCTGGCACTCGGTCTACTGAGCTACACCAGCCAGGGCAGGGCCCAAGTATTTTTTATCTTTGGTTCTAACTAGTACCTTGCACAGAGAAGTTACCCAATAAATTCTGGGAAAAATCAGATTAATAATTAGTTGAGAAATTTTCCTGTTAGCGAAAATTTGGTGAAACCAAGGGAAAATGAATGGTCAGCATACACTGTCCTCTGTGAGATGGCTTGCAGATGTCAGCATGGTCTGCTATAAAAGACTGGAAGCGAGGAAATATAAGTACAAATGAAAAATTCTTAGAACAACTTTATTTTCTAGATGATTTTTTTCCAATTTTCCTCATATCCTCCCAAGAGCATTCAAAGAAACTTTCTTGTAAGGTGAAATGAGGTTTAAAATCCAACCCTAATCTAACCAGATAACCTATACACCACTGGGAACAGGGAAAAAACAACTACTATTGCTTCTATATCTCAGCAGAGGCTCTTTCTTCCTTATTTTATCATTAAAAACATGATGTGATTTACAGTCAGTGTAAATCTACATACCAGTCTTTCCTTAGGGTCTGATGAGGACTCTGTCTTCTGAAATATCATTAGCAAGCCATGTGGGTGAGAATGGGCCCATTGTGTGTGAAGGGCTTCAAGCCATTGTTCCCTTTGTAGTCACCTGGACTCCAGCCTTGATAATCACCTAGGACCATATTTTCAAGGTGATACCCGGGTTTATGTCAGGATGAGCTCTTAGAACATGATTCCAGATGGTATTTTCAACAGAAACATTGATAAGATTTCATTTCCTTGCATGTCATCCTGCATATCACTAAAAACGGTCTTAGAAAAGGAGTCCCAGGATCTGCACAAGATCCCAACTTGGGCTCATTTGGCTCCACTTGATCCCGCATCCTTGCCTCTGCTGTCAAGATACTGCAAAGCTTTGGCGGCCAGCATCATTGGTACCAAACCCTTGTGAGTGCACTGGCTTCCATTCCTTGTTGGCCAGAATAAGGATCAGGAAACAAATGACGATTTATTACCCAATGTGATGGATCAAAAGGTATATTAGGGGACGCATGCTGTCGAGTTCTTGGTTAATGGTGCCAGAATGATGGAGGGGAGCCATGATTTCCATAGTAGAAGGGGCCTGAACTCAAGGCTGCAGCTTTGTAGCTGTTGTCTGCTCTGGAATTAGCTAATGAGGCTCTCTTTGTTTGAGCATTGGAAAGCCTCCAAAACCCACTCGGGAGGGAAATTAACAAATGTCTGTTTTTGTTACCTCCGGATAAATCTCCATGATAAAATGCACAGCCGTTCTACCTCTTCAATCTTCCCCCTTCTTTTTCCCCAGTGGACAATCAATTACTGTGAAGGCCAAGAAAAAATGAAAATAAATAAATAATTTCCTGTTAAAAATAGCAATGGACATTTGAGAGTAAGGGTTAGTTAGAAGTAGCAAAGAGGTTCACGGTCTTCAGGTGATATTCTAAACATACCACACTCAGATAATCATTTCTGATTATTTTCATGCTGGTTATTTATGTAGTAGATGGTCACCAGAAGCTGCTGGCATTGTCTGAGAACGCAAATGTGGGAACACGGGTAGTAACCTGACTTGTTTCAGTTTAGATGGACCAGCTCATAGGGTAACAATCACATTTTTCTCTAAAGAGTCTCTGCATGAATTTGATTTTTACGAAGGAGGATAAATCTCTCATGGGCTTTTTAATTTGGAGGGATTTTTCTGTGAATGAATTGTCAACAGGTAATTATTGAATATCTGTGTGCCATGTAGTGTTCCGATCTTTGGGAAAGCCAAGATGTTTAATTTAGAGTTCTAGTTTTCAAAGAACTCAGTGGAGTAGGGAAAATAAATACATAAAACACGTGTGTGCCAGTGTTCCAGGCACATTGTGGCACCATGGAAACGGTCAGCTCAGACCCGTCCTTATGGAGCATCACTCAGAAAAAATGAGAAGGCAGGGCATTTTAGCAGAGACCGTTGTATTGCAGATACATATGACAATTTCTGCTGCTATAAGTAATCCAGTTTGATGAATTTACTTTGATAAAAGGGCAAATGTTGTTTTTGAAACTTTTGTTTGTTATGTATGGTTATGCTTATATATATGTGTGTCTATGCTCATTTGCATTTGTGTTTGTGCTGGGTCACAATAAAATATATCTATGTTTTAATTTAGCAGTCAAATGATATGGACGCTGGCTTGTGGGGTCTGCCACATTGTGGGTAAGATACGAGAAATTCACATGGACTACCAAGTCCTGTGGGGGAAAAGGGATGGCATGGCTTTTCTCTCAAGGGGAGAAAAAGCCACGGCCCTTGCCTGGACAAGCCTTTATTTCTTTTCTGGGCACATTACATGATGGTCCTCATTTACTATGCATAGGTTTGCTTTAGGTGGTTACCTTTTACAGAAAACAAAGGAGCTGATGCCAGTAATCACATCACAGAAGAAGGATATTTGCAAATGAAAAGGGAAAAGTGGTTGAACTGGTTACACTGGTCCTTGGTAGGTTTAGCATGGATTTTAGGAAGTTAGTTTGCAGTAAATGTTTGCTGCCTCAATTCAGGGTGAGGGAGTTTTAGCAAAAGCAAGTCTCATAGCAGTCTAGGTACAATGCAGGCCTGATTCCCCATGGGAGAACCTATCCGTGGGCGTGGGTCCTGTGCATCTCCGAGTGGGAGCTGGGTCCATGCCAGGCAGAATGGTCTCCTATAGTCAAACATATTTGAAAGCTATTCATGTAAGCAGTGGAGATGACAGAATTCAGAAGCAACAATCAGGGGTGTCCAACCTTTTGGTGTCTGTGGGCCACACTGGAAAAAGAAGAGTTGTCTTGGGCCACATATTAAATACTTTGTGACATGTAATCACCAAAAAACCTCACGTTTTAAGTATATTTATGATTTTGGGCTGGGCCTCATTCATAGCCATCCTGGGCCGCATCTGGCCCGTAGGCTGTGGGTTGGATACCCCTAATTTACATAAATTTTATACACATGATTTTATTTTTTAAATCATATATATGTGTGTTTGTGTATAGACACACATGTGTATACACACACACACACACACACCTGTGTGTACATGTATAGATAAAAGTTTATAATATTTATCAATAGGGAATAATTAGTCTTTTCAGACTAGAAAACACTGGGGTTGTGAAAAGGATAGCCTTCCTTCTGGCCTGCAAGTCACACTTCTAACCCTTGGAAACAAATATTCAGCAGTGTGTGGCATCTCAGTCCCAGAGGGAAGGAGGAGGCCGTGTCCTCAGATGCAGTATTCCAGCTATTTTGGCAAAGTGTAACTTTAGAAACACCATCTCCCACAGTCAGAAGTAATTTCTTTTTTCCAGGAACACATCTTTTCTTTTCTGGTAGGAAAATAGAGTGTAGATAATTTAGGCAGAGAGAATAAACTTTTTAAGGCCACAGAGAAAATAGCACTTTGAGCTATGTATTTAGATGTTAATCCAAAAAACACTTTTTTTTTTATAGTAGACTGGATTCTTAGCTCCTGTAATTCCATCTCTCTTCCCAGGGCTTTATATTTGAAAGCTGTTGATAACTAATTTCATTGATAAATTTCCCTGGATTTTTTTTTTTTTACTTGTCTCAACTCCTACTTTGATTTTTGTCTTGACATTACCTATGTAAAATTACTACTTGATACAATAAAGAGTTCTAGAAACAGCAAGGTTCAAAATTTTGTATAACCAATATAATTATTCTGGAGAAAATAACAGTGGAGAGGATAGTTTGAGAATTTGGCATCTTTGGGGTAAAATTACAATCTGCTTTGTCTTCCCTCATACTTATATAATGCTGTGAAATTTTGGGATGAGATTTGGATTGGTGACAAATGAGTGGCAGAGAGAAAGGGTTGGGGACATGTGCAAGAGTATTGGAGATGGGGAACCGATTTCTCTGGCACTGATAGACATTGATCCCTTTTATCTTTTCCTTCTTAACTTAAAAAAATGAAAATTAATATATAGGTAGACTTCTGCTTCTGGAGCTCTCTGTGCAGCTTCATTTCATTCCCATTTTGTCATGGAGATAAACAGAGGATAAGAATTGGGATCTGATGCCCATAAAATCCTCTTGCTATTATCTCAGCTGCTACCTGGCTATGGATGGTGTCCAGTCAGCCTGGAGCACCTCTGGTTTCCTATGTCATGGAGCAATAGGTTAAGGAAGAAAAGCGCCAAGTAGAAAAGGGACACAATTCCAAATATATGTAAACTGACAAATACCACCGTTTATTTATTGATTGTTTTTTATTCCTATACTTTAAAAAAATGTCAGGGACTACATTGATAAAAAGGTGTTTATGGATCAGCCATTTCCAACTTAGGCCTCATAATTTAAGACCCAATCCAGGACCCATATATTTCAAAATGTTCTCCTATATAATTGAGCTCACGATGATCTTTCTCTTCAATAGAGTCATAATGTTTATTGACTCAGTTCCTCAAGGAGAGGCAATGCATCATGGTGAAAAGAAAACTGAACCGCAGATCAGAAGACCCAGGTTCTAGTTCCTGATATATTTCATTCATATATTTGGTCACATAATTCAATCCTTGGTCTCCTTCATTTGATTCAGCAAAGGTCAGTTTGTATAGGAAAATTTCCACCATGTGATACTGGACCAAATTGTAGTTAGTTTGTATAGGAAAATTTTCATCATGTGATACTGGACCAAAAGAGTTACTCAAAAGAATACCAAAGAGTCTCCCAGAGATGTGTACATGGGAAAACCAGCCATATTCCAAACTAGAATTGACTCATCCCACCCAAAGAGGCTGAGGTCTTCCCACAAGCACAAATCCAGAATGTGGATACTTTCAGAGAATAGGGCCTTCAAATGAACCTATTGGATAGAAGTTTTGGGAAGAAATTAATTGCTAGATTGATTGATGTCCTCATAGAGACATACTACTTTGATTCTATGGGAAGGAAAGGGCAAATATTTATTATCAGGTTTGAAGCAGAAGAGGCGGTCTACCACATGCAACCAGAAAAACTGAACAAAGCAAAAAAAAAAAAAATCAACTCTGACAACATGTTGGGTTTATCACTAGATTTTTGATATGGAGGAACTAGAGCTTGTATTTACTGCGCATCGCTTATTGAGCCCTGTATGTTATTATACAGAGTAAATGGTGATAGTTTTTCACAGTGTGGATTCTTTGTTCTCCTGAGATTATATTTGCTTGGCTGGGGAATGGATCAGGTGTCTTTTTTAAAAGAACCAATCAACTTCACAAGCTTCTGTGGGCTTCAGATGGGCCCACCTCCCAACCAACCCCTTCTTTCCTCAGGCTGGCTTGCCAGGCCTCTTTGGTTAAGCACCTCCCCCTATATTATTTTGACCTCAATTGCATTGCACATGTGCCTGCCTTCCCCTGCTCCCACCTGGAGATCTGGTACCAGGCGGGTGAAGGGAGCAGGCAATTTCAGGTGGTGGTACAGGTAATTAATATATGTAATCTTTGTATGACTATTTAAATTTTATGTTGGTATTTAACAATTTACATATTTCTCACCTTTTTCTCTGCTTAAATGTAAAATCCTTACAGGAAAGGGTGAGAAAATGGGAATAAGAGAGGAGGTAATATTTGTTGATATTCTAGTCACAGCACTAGGCTTCAAACCTATATTACTTTACTTAAATATGAATGTTAGGAAAATTTCTGATGCTTTTGGTATTCCCCTCACACTGTCTCCTATATTATTTTGCATTTGTAGTTACTTCTCAAGTATTTGTGTTGATTGACATTATAATTTAAACTACTTAAAAACTGAGTAACTTTGGTTTTCTCAACAGGCTCTTGTCCTTCCTTATTAGGCAAGATAGCTATTGCCTTGTCAATTTCCTGAAAAAGCATGGCAAAGAAGTGGTCATTTTTTACCAAAATCATTTGTGTAGCTTCTCACTCATTTCCCAGAGCCTTTCTGGAGCTAAAGCCGAGTACAGTGCCCAATTATTCTTTATGCTATGAGTTCTGGAATGAAGGCTGCCAACATGTGAAAATGGAGTAACATCTTCCTTTGGAGAGAGCCATTTCCCCATGGGACAGGATGCAGACCTTTCTAGAATATAAGTTTTCCAAAAGGAGCACAGTCAGCTCTTGGATGTTTGGAGTGCTACCTGAGGAAAGACCAGGGAACTTCACAATGGAACAAATGACTCAGCTCTTGGAAAATCAAATTTAGGATGCAGGTTTGGTTAGTAATAACAATACATTTTCTTTCTTTTAAAAAGTGTAGGCAGAGCAAAATCAATCCAAACACATGGACAAGCTCTTTGTTTTTAGTTGCTAAAGAGATGGAAGTAAAATATTATAGAAAATGTTTATGTACCTGTTAAGTAAGAAAGGGAAGATATAAAATTATTTATAATCTATAACTTATATAAAACCTTATATAAAAACTATCCAAACTAGACACATATTATTTAAAGGGATATAAGTCTGGTCAAAATATGTGAAATGATTTGAGAGCACTGGTAGTTGAGGAGAACTAATAAACACAACAACACCAATCAGCACTGAGAAAATTTCTTATCTTTTAGGAAGCATTATGGCTCAGTGGTTTAAAGTCTGGGAAGTGTAGTCATATCACCTGAATGGAATCCTAGCTCCAGGAATAGCTGTGTGACATTGGGAAAATTACATCAGAAAATGAGAAATATCTGAGGGTAAAATTAAAATATACATGGATCACTCACAGTATAATAGATGGAATATACTAAGTTGAATAAATAGTATTGTAATTTCTTTGACATCAATTATTGAGATGATTAGGAGGTTTTCAATCTTGTTAACATTTACAAAATTGAGCTATGGTATGAAAAATATATGCTATGGTAATAAAGAGACAGGCACTGAACTTTGACACTATTATTTAAAACCATATAAATCCACAAAGGCATCCAGAAACTCAAATGAAACAGTGATAATTCCAATGCCTTGTAAATTATAAAGCCTGAGACACTTGAAAATTCTAGGCCCTTTTTTTTCTATCACATGACTTGTTTATATTTCCCCCGTTACCACTTTCAACTGTGTTTACAGTTTTCTTTTTTAACTATATTTTATTGATTATGCTATTACAGTTGTCCCATTTCTCCCCCATCATTTCCCTCCACCCTGCACAGCCCCTCCCACCCACAGTCCCCCCTTTAGTTCATGTCCATGTGTCATAAGTTCTTTAGCTTCTACTTTTTCCACACTATTCTTGCCCTCCTCCTGTCTATTTTCTACCCACTGTCTATGTTACTTATTCTCTGTACCTTTTTCCCCTCTCTCCTCCTCCCACTCCCCTGTTGCTAACCCTCCTTGTCATCTCCATTTCTTTCTTTCTGCTCCTGGTCTAGTTGTTTGCTTAGTTTGCTTTTGTTTTAGGTGTGGTTGTTAATATCTGTGAGTTTGCTGTCTTTTAAATGTCCTATTTTTTATCTTCTTTTTCTTAGATAAATCTCTTTAACATTTCATATAATAAGGGCTTGGTGATGATGAACTCCTTGAACTTGACCTTACCTGAGAAGCACTTTATCTTCCCTTCCATTCTAAATGACAGCTTTGCTGGATAGAGCAATCTAGGATGTAGGTCCTTGCCTTTCATGACTTGGAATACTTCTTTCCAGCCCCTTCTTGCCTGGAAGGTATCTTTTGAGAAATCAGCTGACAGTCTGATGGGAACTCCTTTGTAGGTGACTGTGACCTTATCCCTTGCTGCTTCTAGAATTCTTTCCTTCGTTTTAATCTTGGCTAACGTAATTCTGATATGCCTTGGTGTGTTCCTCCTTGGGTCCAACACCTTTGGAATTCTCTGAGCTTCCTGGACTTCCTGGAAGTCTATTTCCTTTGCCAGATTGGGGAAGTTCTCCTTTATTCTTTGTTCAAATAAGTTTTCCACTTGTTGCTCTTCCTCTTCCTCTTCTGGTACACCTATAATTCAGATGTTGGGACATTTAAAGATGTCCTGGAGGTTCCTAAACCTCTCCTCATTTTTTTGAATTCTTGTTTCTTCATTTTCTGTTTGGTTGTTTGTTTCTTCCTTCTGGTCCACTCCACTGATTTGAGTCCCAGTTTTCCTCCCATCTCTATTGGTTCCCTGTGCATTTTTCTTCATTTCACTTATTGTAGCCTTCATTTGTTGCTCTAACTTGCGACCAAAATCAACCAATTCTGTGAGCTCCCTAATCACGGGTTCTTTGAACTGTGCATCTGATAGGTTGGCTATCTCTTGGTCGCTTAGATGAATTAGCTCTGGGGCTTTGATCTGTTCTCCTGTTTGAGCCATTTTTGGTTTTGGTGTTTTGTTTGTTTGTTTGTTTTGTTTTGTTTTGTTTTGGGTTTTTTTTTTTTTTTTTTTTTTGGTCTTGTTGCGGCTGTTACATAGTAAGGGGTGGAGCCTTAGGTGTTCACCAGGGCAGGGCAATGCAGTTGCTGGGTTGTGATGCTGGATGTGGGGGCGGGGTCTGAGAGGGAACAATGGGGTCTGCTCTGCTCTCTCTCGGATTCCAGTCCCTTCTGCCGATTTCCCCAAGCAAATTAGGCCCTTCCGGTGCTGATTTCCGTGTGGGTGGGCTTTGTACATTCTAGGACCCTGTGCATCTCTCTAACGAACTCTCCTATGAGGCTGGGATTCTCTCCCAGCACCTCAGCTCCCACAGGTATTTTCAATTGGTGCTTTCAGGCTTTATTTCCAGGTGCTGGGGCCCTGAATTGCAGAGTCTGTCTTGCTGCTCATTTTGGCCTGGTTATCTGCACACAAATGTGTGACCATGATCACAGGCCTTGTGCGCCTTGCTTGGTCTGTTTGTTGTCTCCCTGTACTCGGTAACCACCGCCTGTGCGCCTGGGGTGTGCCAATTGCTGCCTGCGTGCCTGGGACCAATAGCCACTGCTTTTTCCTGCCGTGACCCCTCTCTGCCGGCTGCCGACTCTGCCCCTCTTAGCGGTCTGGGTGAATCGTTGTCAGACTTTCATACAATTCGATTCCCTATCTGTTCTGGTTGGGTTTTTTTGGTTCTATATTTTTGTTGTCCTTAATCTTGGTTGTGAGACGAGGCACAGTGTGTCCACCTATGCCTCCATCTTGGCCATTGTGTTTATGGTTTTCCAAGTTTCTGAGTGCTCAGTGGTTGAGCCAGGGTGGTGAGCATTTTATGAGTGTTCTTGGACTGACTTCAAGGAGCCTGCCTGGGCTACCTGGGTAACATGATCCAAGTGGATAAAGAGATGCTGTGGGGACATCTCCTTTCTCTGCAGCACAATGAGCTTTCTGTTTTGGTGAGTAGACAGTCCATGGAAAAGGAGAGGAACCCACACAGGGGCTGCATGATGGGTGGGCTTCACATAGCCATGTGAAGGAAACTGCCAATTCCCACCCTAAATCCATTTTCACATTTTCTTATTAACAAATCATCAATTTATTTACAATGACATGTACCCAGCTTTCAAATAAACAAAAATGAGAAAACATTTCCTCACCTCCCCAGCAGCTAAGTGGACATGTATCTTGATTTGACAAATGACGTCTATGCACGTGCTCAGTGGTACCTAAAGAAAGGCTGCTGACAGGGATCTGACTTAGGTGCAGAGGACACACCCTTCACCTTTCAGCTGGCCTGGATATGATGACTGGAACTTCAGCACCCACAGTGGATCATAAGTAACTTTATGGATGGGAGTCATGTGCTAGAAATGGTGGCACACAGAGATAAAAATAGAAGCAACTGGGTTGCATGTGGTTCTGTGGAAAATTCTATAGCAGCCTTAAACTACCTAACACTGACCTTTTTTTTAATATGAGATAATAAATCTTTGCAGTGTTTATACCACTCTTTTTATATCACTGTTATTCACAATAAGCACAATTTCCAATTACCACCTACAGAAGATTTGGTTGTGTTCCAATCAATTGGATTGCCTCAAACAGGAAAGAGCTTAACCCCAAGCTGCCTCTCATGTCTATGGATGTTCCAAGCTCCGAAAGTACAATGCCAGCTGCTCCGATACTGTTCTTGTTTAGCCAAACAACTTCCCAGTTTCAAGTACCAGAAAGATAACTCACATTGGCCTTAGCACTGAGTTTTCTTTTTGTAAGTAATTGAACAAGGGTTGGACCAGTTGAATAGATGTTGCCCAATGATCTCTTAAAACCTCACAGGGTCCCAGATCCTACCAAATTCTGGAGACTAACCAACAGACTGACTGATGACTAATTCACCATCTAATGATCACACATACTTATATTACAAGCAATATGTGTTGATCACCTTTTGCCCACCAAGGGCTGGGTAGGTTCACAGCATACAAAGATGAATTAGAAACAGTTCTAAGTCCACCTTTCATTTTGATCTAGAAGGACATGCACTAAAAATGGAGCTGAAATAAATATACTGAGGGACCCAGTAGGTGGTGATGCCTTCACCAAACCGCAGTGCAGTTCATTTAGCACTAGACCTAGTTGAAATCACTTTTCCCTCCATGCTGGCCTTTTTAGGGTTTTTTCTCATTCATAGATAGATAGATAGATAGATAGATAGATAGATAGAAAGAAAGAAAAAGACCCATGCTCTATTTTCTGATAGCAGTTTGTGCCCAATTTTTCACTACTGTGAAAAGTATTTGCTGCTGTTTTTAACAATTTCAGAAGGCAGTTAAATTCTCCAGAAATGCCAGGCTTGAAATCTGATAGAGAACAGAGTGAACAGATAAGAGATCCTTCAAGGCAGTTCACCTCTGTGATGGTTCTTTTGAGACAGAACACACATATACACACATCTACTGGAATACACACCAAGTGTTTGAAATAAGTAATTCTTGAAAGAGAAGCACTAAGAGAACAGATGGCCCAAGGTTTGTTGCTGGCCTTAGAAGAACTTACTGTTCACCTATTTGTAAATGTAAACAAAGTCCCATTAGTCTTTAACTCAAGAAAGACAGACATGTGAGAGGAAAGAGCCATAGGTGGCCTTTACGATATTTTTCCCCATGTGGAGCATGGGAACTCATTTTCAGTATTGGATTTTTGGCTAGATCATTCTCCCACCCAGAGGCTGGCTCTGCGGAAGTCATTATCAGACCTTTGGAAGTAACATCTGCTCTTCCTCTGAATATAGATGCCTCTCCTTTCCTCTGCTTCTCCCTCCTTGCCTTTCCCTCCCCACTTATTAAACTGATTGCATGCAAAATTAATTATCAGTCCTGTCACATCTTGCACTGCTAACAGTGGTCAGTATTGAATTATGGCGAATGCAAATGCAATTTTCAGCAGCCTAATTGCTTCTCCTGTACCCAGTGAAATGTTACATTAAATACCCATGCCAAGCAGATTGTATTCAATTTCCATAACAAAGCAGTGGGATTTCATTATCAGAATCTCTAGCATCTACTCACAAGACTCTCTCCTAACTGCTCTATCAGGCTGGTCTTGGATAAAGCAAATTCATTTCCAAAGAAGCAGCTGCCCAGTGAGGTAATAACATGCCCTGTATCAAGTGGTCCACGAGAGTGACAGATGACTAATGTGTTCCACAGACAATAGTTGAGAGCTCTTCTACTGTCTTTTCCTCAAAGAGCTTAGACTAGAGAGAAGTGAAGACAGAATGCAAACAAATAACTATAGTAACTTTAATGTATACCAATAGATATATCTTCCAGGGAACACTAGTAACTTAGAAGATGTTATAGTTACAGAAGAAGACTGAGATATTCACCAAAATCCTAAAAGAAAAATGAACACATGAGTTGACCAAGGAGAAGTTGAGTAGGAGTTCATTAGGCAGACTTAATGGAGAAGAGCACTTTAGAAAAACAGTACTAATAACTAGCATTTATGAGAGCTTAATTGTGCTAATCTTGGTTTGAAGCACATTATATGTTTTAAAACATTTAATTCTCATAGTAACCTTATGAGATATTATTGCCCTCTTATCAATGAGGAAACTGAGACACTGAAAGATGAAACTACCCTAGTTGTGATGGTTAATTTTATATGTCAACATGATTGGCCATGGGCTTTCCTAATTAGACATTATTTCTGGGTGTGTCTGTAATGGTCTTTTTGGATGACATTAGTATTTGAATCAGTAAACTCAGTAAAGTAGGTTGCCCTCTTCATGTGGGTCGGCATCATTCAATTCCTTGTGGGACTGAATAGAACAAAAAGTAGAGAAAAGGGAGAATTCTAAGAAATTCTCCCTTCCTGAGAAAGGAAATCCCCTCCTCCTGGTTCTCAGTCCTTTGGACTTTGACTGAGTTATAGTACTGGAATTCCTGGAAATCCAGCTGATGGCCATCCAGATGGCAAATCTGGGAACTTCTCAGCCTGCATGATGATGTGAGCCAATTCCTTATAACACACACACACACACACACACACACACACAATTTCTCTAGAAAACCCTAATTAATAGATATTTTGGGTACTGAGAGTGGTTCTAAAGGAACAGATTTTACAGTATGGGTTTTCTGATTGGTTCCAGGGTTTCTGGCATTGGCTCTCTAATCTGGTTAGCTTTGAAAATGCTTTTGACCCTATTTCTCATAGTAAAGAGAAAACCAATAGTTTGTGGTATGAACAACTGATAGAAATGCCCAAAATATCTACACTGGATAGCTCTAATCAGCCACTTATGAAAAGCAAGGAGCTAGGTGATCTCTATATGATACTTTCTAATACTTTTGGCAAAGTGAAGGATACAATGACATGGGTTGGCTTTTATGTAGCTAACAAATAACAGTAAGAATTTGAAGTGTTTGCCTCAGCAGTATGAAGTCACAGTTAAGCAAGGAAGACAGATCTAGATCATTAAGGACCATATTGGTCATCTCCGGAGGTTAGAGTTAATCTGTGGGAAGTGAGGAGCCCCCCCCCCCAATTTTTTTTTAAAGTGACAAGGTCAGACTTGAATTTTGGAAGTATTATTGTCTAAGCAGACAGAAGGACTGATTAGACATAGCCAGACCTGGAAGCTTGGGCAATCAAGGCCTTCTTCCAGTAGTCACTCACACCATATTTAGGCAAGACATGATAGATGAGAGGCTGAGCCATGGGAACAGCATCTGGGGTGAAGAAGAGACAATATATGAGAGAAATACTGAAGGGGTACATTTGGCACAACTTGGTAATAGATTGAAGTAATGGACATAGGATTAGAATGGGTTAATCTACTCTTCAGGTCTCCTTTCCCTATTCCAAAACCCACCAGGTACCTTGAAATAAGAAGCATGCAGAAAGGTTGAAAAAGAAAAATAAGGAGAATGATTAAAAGAGAGGCTTGGGAGGGAGAATTTAAAAAATTGGAGTGCTCTGAGGGAATTGGCAAGGCTGAGAAATGTCTGCAAACTGTCCATGCATTCCATGGAACCAACGTGGATCAGCCATTGAAACTCACAAGCTAACTCACAAGCTATACGGATCAGCAGAGGCAGGAGTTCAGAGAGTCCGCTGTTTGAATAGTCACACTCCCTTGTTTTATAGATAAGGAAATGGGGTCTCGAGAGATCGAAGTGACTTGTCTCACATCACTTAGCTAGTTTCTTACAGATCAAACTCCATGCCTCTCATTTCCATTTGTTTTGGATCATAACACCTTTAAGTAATATCCAATTCCCTTCTCACAGGGAATTGAGAAGGAATTTGGCTAAACACTGAGTCCTGATCTAATTTGCCTGAGGCAGTCAGTTATTATTGGGGACCCTGGAGTATTCTGCCCCATTCCTCCTCATCTCGGACCCAGGATCCACATACTCAGCTTCTGGGAGTGTGCGTGGGCTCCTCACTGCTCTCAGCTGGGCATCTCTGCAGGAATTACTCTCTGCTGAAGGAAGTTATCTGTGGCTATTGAAACTGTTGAATTTTGAGTATCAAGGATTAGTCTCTTGAACAATGTGAAACCATACAGGTATTTTGAGCAGAGAAGTGACTTCCTGAGAAAATATTTAAAGACATGTGCAAGGTTAGATGAAAAAAAGAGAGGAAATGGAGGGGAAGCTAATTGTGAGACTACTACTGTGACATTATAAAGATCTGTACTAATGTGCGGGTATTAAAGTGCAGAAAAGATGACAATTTTTTAAAGGAAAAATACACCTGACAGGGTGGCTGGTATGAGTTTAAAACAGGAAGAAATAGAGAATTCATGCCTGAATGAATGGAGAATTAATGATACCATATCCAAAACTAGATCATTAATGTAGAGAGAACTGGTGGGGGTTGGGGGCAGAAAAAATGAAGGTTTTTCTGATGTTTGAGATAGTAGAGAAAAAGTCAAGCAGAGATGTATGGGAGATAGCTGGACATGCAGGACTAGGGGCCAAGACCAAGAAAGAGGTTTTGAAGATTTTCTTTGGAGGAAATAGTTGGAGTCTTGAAAATGTATGCAATTTGAAGGCAATAGGAAATAGAGACAAATTCAAAAGATAACACTCAAAAGTTGGGGGGTGTCTGTATTTAGGAGGTGGTATGAGAAAGTAATGGCACCTTAGGAGAAAGAAATAAGTAACTGAAGCAGGGAAAGGAGCAGAAAAGTGGGACCTACAGGAAAGAGAGTATTTCAGGAGCCAAGGAATGATCATCTCTATCCAAATACCAAAGAGAAATAAATCAAGTACTGATTGGATTGGTTTCCTCCTCTCTGTAACAAGAATGATAATTATTATGAGGTACTTCTGCAAATTAAATAAAATCACGTACATTAAGCATTTAGCATGGGGCTAGGCACAAGAAAAGCATTTAGTCAACAATGTCTGCTGTTGTAAATATAATTACTAATCAACATCCAACTATGCTGAGTGCTTTTCTAGTTACACATTTAAATATGATCCAGCTCTCACTTTCAAAGAGATCAATGTCAATACAAAGAAAAGATATAAGCAGGTAAATACCATTTTATGGTATTGAGTCTATGAGGAAGATGCATTCACTGTAGAAAAGAACTCTAGAGGGAGAGAGGCGAACACTTTGTGAGTCCTTTGTCAGATACAAATGGTAGGATTAGCCTTACATACTAAATTTTACCCTTAGAATAAAATTTACTGAGCCAGTTCATAGAGTATTGAATCTGTATAATTATTATATTCCTTTGCTTAAACCTGGAGGGACAGACTCTTGGGAGAGAACAGCCAAGATCAAGGGTCTTAACATTTTTCCTCTGTACACAGACAACTTGTTTGTTTTTTCCACCATAAATAAATTAGAATAGCTTTGAATAAGGGACATTTTTTTGTAGCCTGAACAACAGTTGATCTTTAAACCCAATTTACAAATTAGGAAAACAAGTAAATTTTTTATAACATGGCAAAAATAGGATTTGGCTAAATCTGGCAGCTTTCTCAGAGGGACTGTTTGTTACTCAAGAAATGGATCCTATCACCTTTGCCTGAATCCAAGTTTTTTTCCAACCTTTCTACTCAAAGTCTACTCTGACCAGCAGCCTGGCCATCATGGGGATACTTGTTTCAAATGCAGAATCTCAGTCCCTGTTCCCAGCCTGCTGAGTCAGAAACTGCATTTTCCGTAAGAACTGCAGGGACGGTGTGTGTAGGTTGAGAGGAACTGGGCTAGAATACTGTACTTGGGCTGAGGAACTCAACCTCTCCCCGCCCCCCACCCCCCGCACAAGGCTGCAGTGTACCTGTGGGTGATGTCACAGTATCATGAAGCCATCTTGGATTATGGTTTAGCTTACAGTCCCTGTGCTGGAGGTCACAGTTAGAACAAAGTGCCACTGCTTTTCTAACTGAGTTATGTGATATGAGTTCTCACAAATGGACATTTTTATTGCAACAGACTATTTGTGTTCCCTCAAAGTTCATATGTTAAAATCTTAACCCCCGAGGTGATGATATTCGGAGTTAGGGCCTACAGGCAGTGATGAGGTCATGAGGGTGGACCCTCATGAATGGGATTAGTGCTCTAGCCCCTTCTGCCTGTGAGGTTACAGCCCAAACAACTATCTAGGAGACCGGCTCTCACCAGACACCAAAGCTGTCTGCACTTTGATCTAGAACTTCTTAGCCTGCAAAACTGTGAGAATTAAATTTCTGTTCTGTATAAGCTATAGTATTTGTTACAGTAACCCCAACAGATGGAAACACTAACCTATTAATTATAAGGATAGAAGTGATTATTTTGCCACTGCAAAGTGCTTCTAGACTCAGAAACAAGTAAACCTGGAGAGTCTTTCCAAAGATCAGAACTATTGGCACAGAGCTTCATTGATGATTTATGTATAGTTTTCTGTCACGTGATAACTGCATGACTTTAGGCATTTTTAACCTCTCTAAGCTGAAGGTTTTTGAAATCTTTTATTAAACTTATTGGGGTGACATTAGTTAATAGGATCATACAGGTTGCAAGTGCACATTTCTAGATACAAGATCTGTATCCAATATGCACTCCGTGCCCACCTCCCAAAGTCAAACCATCTGCTGTCACCACAGATTAGATCCCCTTCACCCCACTAACCCCCACTTTCTTCCCTCTGAAGCTTAAGTTTTCTTATTCATAGAATGTGGATAATTATTGTGCCTGTATCATACAGTTGCTGGAAGTTAAGTGAACTCAAGTATAAAACATAGTTAGCACAGTGTCTGGGTCCCAGTAAGGGCTCCATAAATATTACTTCTCTCTTATTATATGGTTTGTTATTATCTCCTTATAATGGAGTATTTATTATCTAATCTCTTATACAGGAGTAGTGAGGTCTTCTGAATACTTTGGGTGAAATTCAATCACTTTAAGTTAAGTGGTATTGACAAATACTGTGGTATTGGAAATCCAGATGGCACTCAGGGACTCTATTTTCCTCGTCCCTATTCTGTGGCCAGAAATACTATTTATTTCTTTTTTTTTCTATTTCATTCCCTGCTACACTTGAGACAAAGTGCCCCTCCCTTCCTCAAGAAAATGCATCAGCTCCCCATCCCCACACTCCGCCAGTGCCTGTTGCAGCTGCAAAAGCAGGTCTGAGCAGATGAACATAGCAGCCTACGAACACATGTTTACTCTCCTTTTCCACAATTCGTCTCACTTTACATTTTCGAGGAACACATTTGAGGATAGAAATGGCTTTATTCCCTTTATATTTTGTCAATTATCTGGTTTATTCTCTGTTTTTTACAATCTAATTAAACTTGGTGCATCAACTTGGATTAAGGCACGACAGCTGTGGAAACTGAGTTTATTTACTCCGTATGAAAAGAACAAGCTGGCACAGTATCTGTCTGTTTTACGACTACTTACAATCAAGAAGGAGCATGGATGGTCTTCTGGCCCCAGTATTAAATTCTGCCACTGTAGTCAAAATGGTGTAACTGAGTGAAACCCGACTTATTTTCCAGGAAGAAAATGCCCATTCCTTCTCTCCCGCAGGTCTCATTTAGAGTACTTAATTCTGAACTACTGGCCTACCACCCATTAACTACCATTTCCAACATCTTTTGATGCCCTTGATCAGATTGAAAAGAACTCTTAATTTGCATCTTCTAAAATACTGTATTTTTATATTCTAGAAACCATAAAAGAAAACCTTGAGGCCCTAGCTCATCTGTTCTCCTTGAAGTGTGGAACACCACAGCCGTTCAGTTTTATTGACCGTCATGGGTTTTCACTCTTCCTCCACCACTGTTGTGAGTCCTTTCTCCACACTCTTGGGAGGCTCTGGCAGGAGACTCGGTGCCTCCCCTGCAGATGCTTTTGTCTAGATGCCTAACCTCCCATCACGACCGCTGCTCATTTGCTGAAGAGGGCTGACTGCCTTTTGTTAGCTCCACGGCCCACAGCAGTGGTTGCACTCCTACTGTGTGCAGAGCCGGTGCTATGGCGGATGCTGTGTTCTCCACATGGCTGAGCCACTGGTGAGGATGAAAAATCCAAAAGACTACCTAAGAGCCACATTATTGCCTCACAATATTGTTCCCTCGCATGGAGCTTTAAAATTATGTGGCCTACATAGTTCCTTCTAAGGCTAATCTCAGTTCCATTTTCAAAGTATCCAAGTGACTTTATAGGTGCACAGGGAGACCAAAGGGTTATGGAAGAAAGTGTTTCTATTTGTAGTTTTATAGCCTACTCGTTGCATGTATCAGTTTTGAGTTTCACTTTACATTCCATTTCCAGAAGGGCAGAGAAATGCCTGGGATAAACTGTTCTTCCAAACAGTTAAGTCTTCACATCCTAAATAGCTCCTCTCTGAAACTCCTCAAGATTCTCTTTGCCCTCTGGGTGGACCTGAATGTGCTCTTTTATTCCCAAATGTGCTACGTATCCAGCTCTAGACAGAGCATCTAGAAACAACACAGCAGTGCAAAAATGAACAGCTCATGCTTTGTGGTGGCCACGTCCTGATTTCAAATCTTGGCTTTGCCACTTTTCAGCTCTGCACCCTTTAGGCTGGTAACTGAGCCTTTTGACCCATAGTTTCTTCATCTATAAAATAGAAGTGATCATAATAATAATGGAGATATGAGGATTAAATGAAAAGTAATTAGAAAGTTTGTGTGTAGTGCTGAGTACAATATTAGCCCTACGTAGGTATGGAGCAAATAGTTATTTTCATTACTTATTAGTTTACATGTCTGACTCAGTAGGACCTTATAACTTTTACAGGACAAGACTTAGATTGTGTTCTACTTTTGTATCTATAACATAGCACTGTGCTCTGATCTGAGTAAGTACATGAGTGAATAAATAATCATTTCAGGTTTATAATTTGCCAAAGTGGCAATCTCCAGATAGACTATTTCCCTTGGGGAGTATTCTTTAAGATGATCCTGATGCTGACAATATAGTGGCCTAAACCAGATCTCACAAGACAGCCTAGGGCCCCACCACCCCCTGGCAGTTTCTAGGATTGTTATGGATCTCAGCCATATTCCTCCATTCATTAGTTCACTGCCTCGAGAGTCATTTCCCTATGTTTTCACTTCTGAAATAGCCCATATGCTCAGTTTCCTGATGCTCATTGCAGTTTTAAGTTTCTCCCTTTTCTTGAGAAGAGCAACAGAAATATGGCAAATCTCTCATGAACCCACATTTTCTCACATCTTTAGCTCAGAAACTTCATTATTCCACAGATAAGCAGGTTGCAAACATTGCGGCGCTGAACGGAATTGAAATATGACATTTGCTCTTATTGATCCATTGCTTATTCAGTGCAGAAATGATTCTTTATGCTGATTTCTTTCTTCACGCCCTGCTGCCTGTCTGTGAACTGGCCGCTTCCCCCGAGTGTTTATACCTCCCAGCTTTCTCAGCACCTTAAGCTCCGACAACACCCCTTCCTCCCAAGGTTTCTACGTGATCCAGGCAGGGTACCTGGGAGTTCTATACCAATCGTGTGTGAGGATTATTATTTAACATTTTTAATGGATAAGAAAAGGAAAGGGACTGATGCAAAGTAGGAAGACAAGTAAGATGAGTGGGTTGGACTGACCAGGTATCAGACCGCTTCGATTTTATAGGTAGCTTTCTGAATAGATAGTCTGGAGAATAAACAGGAAGAGTCATGGCCTTGTCCGAATTCTGTACATATACGGGAGATAAAATAGTGACATGTGGATTAGTTATAAAGCACCTCTCTTTTGGAAGCTGTAAGCATGTAGCTGTAGAAAGTAAGTGTTTCAGTTTTCAAAATAGCAATTCGTGACTTTCCATAGCCTCTTCTTGAGGTGAGTATCTGGCCAGTTTGGGTGGCGATAGAAATACAGGCCTTGCTAAAAGTTACCAAATTCCTGTGGCGGTTCTGGGAAGAGGTCCTTTAGATTATGAGGTTGTGCAATATTCTCAGCTATCAATGGCTCCCTGATAGCTAGATGTGGGGTGGGGCAATTTAGTCAGCAAAGCCTTCATCCATTCATTCTTGTATCAGTTTAATCATTCATTCAATGAATATCCGATAGAATTGGGCCACACCATGATTTTACCACTTCCCATCTCTGTGACCTTAGGTATGATTATTAATCTCAGTGGTTTTCAGTGGCTTCATGTTTATAGTTTGAGCAAGTAACTCATCAGGTCTGTAGAAGATCAATGAGGTACCATCTATAAAGCCTCTAAAATGCTGACCTGTAGGAGGCGCTCAAGAGATGGCAGCTGAAAAGAAAGCCTCTTACATTTTCAGATAGTGAACGGAGTGACATTTTTTGGTGTTGGATGTGACTGCCTGTGTGCAACTTTAACAGTGGCATTTTAACATTTTATTGTAAGATTTAAAAATTCTGAGGAATTGAATTTTGTCCTTATTTTTACTATATGAGACAAAAAGATTAGAGGGTAAAAGTAGGTTTCCTTTTAATACATCAGCTAATGGAGAAGAAAGCAAGAACTGAGATTTGTTTGGAATGTAGAATAATGTGAAGTGCTTAGGCAAATGCTTGGCAGAGGAAAGTATGTTTTTTTCCCCATATGAAGATAGCTTAGGGGTTTCAAAAAGTAGAAAACGGGCTCACGTTTGTGGAGAGTTGGAAATAATATCTCATATAACCAATCAAGAATTGTGGGCTGAGTGTCTGTGACTCTCTGCACCACATTTCTGATACGGAGAGATTTTCGCCTCCCTAAGATTGATTCTGAGGACTCTTGTTAGGTGCCAGCTAAAAGCCATGTTTTTCCTTGCACAGTTCCTGTAATATTTTTAGAAGTATCACTTTCTTTCTAATATATCAATTCTGTGAGTCTTTGAAATATCTATTCTCTCTAGGTGATGTCTGTTTTCAACCAATTTGAAAATTCTTCTGATTGAGTTTTGCAGCGGGTTTGAAGAAGAAGGGCTTGGACTTAACCCAGGTCCTTTGCAGGCCAGGCCTCACTTGCTCCGGTGAGGACAGGTACTAGAAGGGTGGAGGAGACCTGTGTTCCACAGCCCTTTGCGAGTCTCAATCACACCGTGGCAGAGCCAAGCCTTCTGCTCAGAGAATGCAGCAATTAACAGATAGAGCAGGTTCCTCTGATCAGGCACACAGGCAAGAGCTAGGTCAAAAGTCTGGAATATTAATATGAAGAAGCAAGATTTTCCAGGAAAAAGTCATTAGGCATGCTCTATAAGACCTCAGAACAACTGTGATAGGTGGAAATTGTAGCATTTTCCAGAATGGTTTAGATATTGAAAGATCTCTTTGTGGGAGACTGAGTTCCTCACCTCCAGAGGTACTGAAGGTTATTGTAGGAACTCACCCATCAGATCATGTTGATCTATTAAGATTTCCTCTGTCTTATAGGTTCAATGGTTGTTCACCTGTTTTGTCCATGTTTTAATCTTCTTCCCACTATGAAGTTGTTCTCTTGTGTCCTAAGCTGTTGCCTTTTTTGGAATTTATGGGAAATTGCAGAAATCCAGAGCATTCATAGGTGGTGGCTAATTACTGTATTACTCTCAGAGAAATATCCTCGGATCACTTTAAAGGATGCTCAAAAGTGTTTTGGTTGTTTCATTTATTTTAGCATCACTTGGATTTCTCCAACTTTGTTAAAAAAGGAGAATGAGAGAGAAAGTGGGGAAAAAAGGGAGATCATATTTAATTTCCCAATGAAATGAAAAAGAAACAATAAATTCATTTTTTTAAAATAAATGTACCACTGAGTTGGGTTATGGTCACTTATAAGGCTCATAACTGACTGACTTTCTAATGATTCTGAAAAACACCTCCCTCAAGAGTATCATCACACAACTCTTAGAAACCCTAATCCCTCACAATTTTAGCACCCTTCCTCTGCTAGCTTCCAGCTTGGGCAGTTTATGGAGCTCTGGTTAATCAACATTGAACCTTTCAGGGCACCTATGAATCTTGGCAGCCTGGCAGGGGACTAGAATTTAATTAAAAGCACAAGCTACATGGGGATTGTGAGTCTGAGATTCCAGGAGGGAGACAGTCATTGTACAGAAGCTGTGGGTAGGAGGTAAGCAAGGTAGCAAAATGGACCAGGACTGAAGGAAGGTGATATCCAAAGGCCTAACTAAGGAAGGAAAAAGAGACTGATGAGATCCAGCTGAGCTTTATCAAAGTAATGGTGTAGAGAAGGGTGCGTGTGCGTGTGCGTGTGTGTGTGTGCGTGTGTGTGTGTACACACACTGGCTTAAAGGTAGCAGCTCTTTCTGCTGATAGAAACTTGATGATGGCAGCAACAAAACTAAGCAGAGCATAATTAAAGAGCAAGGGGGTAGCTAATGAAATGAAAATAACTTTAAAAGGATGAAAAGAAATTGTTGTTAACACACCATGCGGTTAACCTATGAACCCAGCTGCTGCGGAACCATAATAACACAGACTCAGCTCCTGCAATGCAAATAAGCTGCTTCCTGGGTGGAAATGGGGCTCTTTGGGAACAGATTAACTTTTTTGTCCATGGGGGCATGATTTAACTCACTGGAACAATAATTTGACAAACGGCGCCATTGTGGTCCAAAGTGAACGCAGCTAGTTGCTTTTAGTAGGGCATGTACTGCAAAACCACAAATAAAAACATTCTTGCACTTTTTTCCTTCTCAGCCTATGAACAACTTTGAGCCTGCTCACTTGTGAGAGTTCCAGCAGTGGAAAGAAAGCTCCAGGTTTGGTAATGCGTGACTCACACAGAGCAGACTGAGCCTCATTCACAAAGCATTTCTCCAGGGGAGACTGCTTACTGGCTTGGCCCATACTGGGTTTGAGGGTTTTGACCGATCTTTTCAATTTGGTCCACTTGGTTCAAGTTAAAAATAAAACAGTTTCTTCTCCTTAGAACTGAGGTAGCTGAGAGTGTGCTGTTGAGGTTTGGTGGACATTTGCATCCCAAATTACATATAACCTTTTGTGTATTGCTGATATTAATTCATTTCTCTCCATCATGATGCTGGTAAGCATCTTAGATAAGTAAGGCTGAAGGAATCCTCACAGTTCTGGCTGGTTTGGGATTCCTATTCCCTTATTTCCTTTTTTTTTTTAAATTGTGTCATCCACTGATTCTCTTCTAAACTCCAGGTCATTTAGCAGGAAAATATTTCTTTCATAAATAAGAAATTTAGACCAGAGACAAAAGAATCTCTGTCTCTCTGCCTGCAGTTATTGCTAAATGTTCAAACATTATGTTCAAAGTTCTCAATACTTGTATCTTTTGCTGTTGGGGTTCCTGATCTATCCTTGTATTGATGTACTTAGACCTGGGGAAGCTTGAATTGAAAGAGAGTAACTCTCTTTTGGTCCATGCTCTGCACAACAGCACAGCATAAAACTGTCTCCCTGCTGTAAGCAGCAGAAATAGGAGAAGTTCTTTACACCGGCTTGGCTTTTGCCGAGGAAAGAACACCAGTCTTTGAATAACACACTAGCCAAAAAGATCTCTAGCATGCTAATGCCATCCATTCACTGGTCCTTTTCTTACTGAGTGCCTACTGTGTTTCTGGGAGGGTTCCAAAGGGAACAACTCAAGGCAAGGCCTTTGTCTCCATGTATGGCCTATTCAGGTGAGGAGAGGCAGGTGTTACTCAAAGAGGTAAGCTGTGAATCCATTGCCAACAGCAATAAGTGCTGGAGGGGAAAGGACCAGAGCAAGGGCAGGGGTACTTTCTCGGTGGTTGGAAAGAAGAGACATCTCACTTGAAATCTGAGAGATGAGACGAGACAGCGATAACAGACCCAGAAGATGGGGATTCAGGACAGAGGGAGCAGAGAGCTCCAAAGATGGAAACATGGAGGCCAGAGAGGCCAGAGCAGAGAGAGAAGGGCCACCCGAGGAGGGAAGCAGAGGCTGGCTCCTGAAGGACGTGGTCGTTCATTGATAGCAATCACTGAGAGTCCCCCCACATTTTATAAAACCCCACATAATAATAAAAAATAAAATTATATATCTATTTTTCCTATCTTTGCCTAAGACCTTTATTAAATTACTGTCAAAATTATACATTTATTAGGTCCATTGCATGTTTTAGTCACAACGTCAAGTACATTATAATCAGCCCACTAGCTGATTATAATCAGACATCGGGTTTTACATCCATGGATTCAACCCAAAGCAGATCAAAATGTTTGAAAAAAAAAAAGTTACACTGGTGCTGACGTGCACAGTGTAGCTAAGTCTATGATGGTTTGATGTTTGTGTCTGTGGAGGACATGAACAGATGTTTTTTATTCTTCATTATTCCCCAAGCAACACAGTATAACAACTATTTACATAGCATTTACGTTGTATCAGGTAAGATGATTTAAAGTATACAGGGGGTGTACCCATTTGATGTAACAGGCTTGAACATTTGAGACTTTTGTTTATGCATGGGGGTCCTGGAACCAACCCCTCAAATCCCTGCAGATACCAAGGGGTATGTGTGTAGGTCCTTGCACAACTACTAAGTACTGATGGAACCAAGACTTAAGAGAAATTAACCATTTTTTCAAGATCTAACACAGCTAGTAAGTTGCAAAACCTGCACTAATCTTGCATTGGTTTATTTACAAAGCCATGGCCTTATTTCAGAGCTACTCCATAGCATTACCACTGCGCCCTTACTGCGTGCCATGCACTAACCTGGATATTTTACAGATGTCACTCCAGTATCTAAAATTATCCTATGCGGTAGATAATCTTCCCATCTATTTGCACATAGGAAAGCTGAGATATAGACCATTCAAAAGACTTACTTGGGTGGAACATTGGTAATCAGCAGTGTTGGGATCCAGAGTTAGGTCTAGCTGAGTCTAAAGCCCTGTTTGGCTTCCAATGTTATCAGTGCCTTAATCTGGAAAGCTAGGTTTGGTTTGCAGGGGCGCTCCCTTCATGAGGATGGGTTATAGGGACAAGATTTAAACCATGTTTTGTTTTATTGGAATGTAATTTCATATTCCCACTTGGGTTAAATCTTACCCATTTCTATTTTTCCCCACCAAATACATGTCTCCACAAGCTATTTCATGGTAAGTCTGAACTATCAGGTGGGCCCCATGGCACTTGTATTACTTTTTCTTGGTTCCAATTATTTTGGTATATGCATTATCGATTCTACTCACTTCCTATAGGTATAACCATCCCTGAGATCTAGGGTTGTTCCTCCCTCATTTATGTAACATCTAGCCACTGAATGTATCACATAAAATAGGCACTCAATAAATGTTTATCAAAGTAGCTGATACTTTAGGAAGTATGGGAAATGTCCAATCCCTGATTATACAATTATATATGTATACACACATAAAATATATATAATATTTTACACACACACACACACACACACACACACACACACACTGAAGCATTTGACAAAATTTGTTGGGAAAGCCATGAGGAATATTTATACTGAGTCAGATAATGAGACTGTCTTTTGAGGTAAGAAAAACCAGTATCAGCAAAAAATGGATGACGACAGCACTGTGCCGTTCTCTGCCAACTGATGTTCCTGTCGTCCCTAAGAGAAGATCAAACCCACTCTTAGGTAAACCACTTAACTGTGTCTTAACCTCTACTGGTTGAGTTTTGACTACCCAGCTCTAGGAAGTCCCCCCGGGCCAAACTGGACCACCTCAGGGTGTGATGTGCTCCAGGAAACTCTTCCACTGGAATGTCTCAGCGTCTTGTACTCTATCCGGTGTCACTTCTGATGTGCTAAGAAATATACCACATGCGCACACACACACAACTGAACCAAAGTTTAAAAAAGCATCTTAGGCTGCCCTTGTACCTGTAACCCTAACCAAAGAACATTATTCTAATTGGGACAAATGCCCTTCACACACACACACACAAAGATCTTGTTACAGAAATAGTACAGAAATGGCAATGGTTGGGGGAAGATACAAGGTACAATATGTTCGACTTCAGTCTAGAGAATAAAGAGAAAAAAGACTGGTCAGCCATTGCAATCCCGCTGGGTAGCTCACATTTGCATATTGCATCCTCTTTTGTATATCATGTTGGCTATGACTGAAACTAATTGATAGGGGAAGACAGGTGTTAGTCCAGGAAATGAGGGAGGGAGGGGGAGAGAGAGAGAGAGAGAGAGAGAACAAGAACGAATTGATTTGTACCTACAATCTTTCCAGTCTTGCATTTGACAGGTCACATATGGAAAAATACTCATATGCGCAACTAGCGTTTGATCCAAGTGAAAATAGCATCCTTTAATTTGTTACCTCTTTTGATTAAGGCAATTCCTTTTTGTTGTTTGATACTATGTTGCTTTGGGGAAAATACATATGCCTGAAGTTGGAAAGTAGGCCAGTTTCTGCAAAGCATGAAGTTTAAAACACATAAAACTGTTGCATGGTCTGATTGTGCCCATTTTACAGATAAAGGGATGGAAGCTCGAAGCGAGTAAGGGACGTGCCCATGGCATTCGAACAGTGAGCCGGGTGCCCTCCAGGTCTCTCCGCGGCTCTCATGGCCATGCTTTCCTATTTAATTAATACCTTACTATTTCTGCATGCTGCAGAACCAACCAACTTCAAGAGCACTGGTTCCACTTAAACAAAAGAAGTTGGTCACGAGAGTTAAAAAAGAACAAACAGTAAAGAGCACTTGCTGAGCATGAGGCTGCTTTGTGCTTCTTGATCAGGCTTTGATGGTACAAACATGGAGGTTCAACCCTTGCCGGAATCCCCAGACCTGGTGGAAGGCAAGAGAAATTGACTTAAGAGTGAATGATCACCCAGGAACCAACAGTGGGGACGGGGTTCACCAAGTTCATTAGCTTCCTTGGGATGCCACAGCAAAGTATCACAAACTAGATGACTTAAGACGACAGCAACTTTTTGTTTGTCAGGTCTAGAGGCTAGAAGTCCAAACTCAAGATAGTGCCAAGCTTCTTCTAAAGGCTCCAGGCAGACTCCCTCCTTCCTCTTCCTCACTTTTGGGTAGTCCTTGGCTTGCAGCTGTACCACTCCAGTCCCTGCCTCGTTCATCACGTGGCACTCTACTTGTGTGTCTCTCTCATCACCGGGCGTCTCCCTCTGATGTCCACACCAGTCATTTGGATCAGAGAACACCCTAATGTCCTTATCTTAATTTGATTACATCTATAGACACCCGGTTTCCAAATAAGGTTGTGTCTATAGGTACTGGGGATGAGGATTTCAATGTATCTTTTGAGGGGGCCTAATTCAGCCCATAACACAAGTTGTAACTGTGCTTCTTCAGAATTCAAATGTATCATTGCTAATATGCTGAGGTGTGTAGGAAACCCAAGGATTTCATTTCTCTGACACGTGGCCTTTGCATTCTCTTTTCCCATCACATCACACTCGGCTGTCCATTCACCGTCAGCTGGGATAATTTCCGTTGTCCTGCAGAGTGAAGCCAAAGTCCTTAGTCTTATAGGCACCTAACCCAGGCCAGAAAGGTAGAGACCCAAGTGCCTTCTCTGAGATTATCTTTAGGTTTTATACCCAGAGAGCAGAAGCATCACAGATGTGGCAGTTGACCTAGAAATTACAGTGAGTATTCCCTAAGGGAAACATCAGTGCTGTTCAGATGACACAGAGTGTAAACTGCCTGGGAGCATTGTGCCTGGTGTCCTCTGACCACCAGCGCAGATGGAGACAGGAGGCACCCCTGGAGCAGGTGCAGCAACACCCTGGGGACCTAGACTCCTCCACTGGGGCATAAATGGCCAATTTAGCAAAGGCATTTGAGGACCTCGGGTCTGTCCTACTCATTTCACTGCTTAGAAAAGATAAATGACTCAACTAAACTGCTTATTATCAGGTGGATGACCAGGACACAGCACACATACATAAGACTGTACAGCACATCGGTGCCCTTGAAGTGATCAAGCTTGGAGTTTTCCTGGTTTAAAATGCATTGGGCCTGGTATACAGGACACGATAGCACAGGCATGAGAGTGCAGAGTGGCAGCCTGGTGTGGGGTGGGCAGGGGGTTGCGTTTCCTCTGCTTCCAAGCTGTGGGATTAGGGGCAGGTTTTGCCATCTGTGAAATGACAATAATAAAGACTAGTATCTACCTCACAGAGTTGGGATGAGGGTCAAGTGCATATGCATGGAAAGCACTTAGAACATTGCCTCACAGAGATGCCGTGTTAAGAAAGGATTGATACAGTAATTATTACCCTTCACCTCACAGTCACAGCACCCTGACCAAACTAGTTCCGGTCTGGGAGCCTGACTCCACTGTGAGGATGTGCTCAGGTGCCCGAAACCTCAGAGTGGTGGGAGCTGCAGTGGAGGAAGGACAGCAAGAGTGGGCACAGGCTGAGTGTACAGTCACCGAGCAGGGCAGCAGAAAGGGGGTCTCCCTGAAGACGCTTCCGGTCACCATCGAAGTCCTGGGTTTCCCAGGGGAAAGGATCCTGGGGCTGGCAGCAAACACGTGGAAGGTAAAGAAAGTAAGGATGAGATTGATCAGCTCTCCTGTGTCCGTCTGGAACCCCAGAGCCAATTTATGAAGGTGGTTTTGTTGTCATTACGATGCCCTAAGGGACTGATGAGGAATACAGGAAATTCACTTCTATATTGGACATACCCATGTCTCTATGCCTGTTTTTCATTTTTATACGTCTCAGGTATCATCTCGTCTTTTGAGTGCATTTGCCTGGGGACAAATGTTCCTCACCTGCCTCTTTCCTGGTCGGTGGCTCTAACATGGCACATGCTTGAAAAGCATAACTGCGCTTGTGAGGGTTATTTGTAAATCAAGCCCCAGGCCGCACTCCTCTCCCCTTCCTATTTACCTCAGTGAGGCAGTGTTTAAATAGAGGGAAACATTGAACTAGGATTTGTGAAACTCAGATTCAAGTTCTGTTTGTTTGTTTTTTCCTACTTGTTTTGTGGTCTCATTCAGGTCTCTTGATTTCTTTAGATGAAGCAAAAACCCATTTTATAGATGGGGAAACTGACACTTGGAGAAGTATCCAGCTAGAAAAGAGGAGAATAAGAGTTCAAACTGTAGGTCTGTCCAACCCAATACCTCCATTCTTTCTGCTTTGTGGCACTCTTTTGAAGTACTGACAATGATTAAAAATACAGGTATTGCAACCTACAGATAGTTATATACTATCAGTAAGTAATCCTGGAATAAAAACGGACTTGTGCCACTAACTGTAGATTTCAGACAGTTACCACCACCATTCAGGTTTCCTCAAGGGGCTGCATAGTGATGACTCTAAAAATCTCTGGTGCATGCGGAGTGGGAAGTGGGCAGCGTGGCAGAGTCTGGGCTGGGAACAGACTTCAAGCACCGAACAGCAGGCAGCCCTGCTGTTGGCAGAGGAGCGGAGGAGGCTCTGGCTTACCCATGCCATCATGGCAAAAATAGCACGGAACAGCTGGTGAGCTGTCAGAAGGATCTTAAGGAGGCGATGTGAAATGTCTCTGCCTGGTGCTCTAATGGAGAGTTACTTGGACAGAACTGAATCTCCGGGGGAGCAACCAACAAGGCGGTAACTCGCCCTTCCCTGGCCTTTCATCCATCTGTAGCGCGGTTCCATGCCACGGGCCTTCCTCACACACGTAGACCCCATATGCATCGTCCCCCCGCCACCCACCTGACCCTCTCCCAGAGGTTTGTACGCACACACCCAAACAGGTAACAACGAAGAAAAATGCATTTAAACACTTACAGATATCTCATCAAGAAAACATTTAAAGAGTCACTGGACAGGTTAGCGATTGTGACTTTTTGGAAGAGAGACCTTTTTAAGTAGCCATGGTTGAGTCCTGATACGGCTCTGGTGATTTCACGGAATAGTTTAAATCTGTATCTGAATTAAATTTTTTAACTGTAATTAAAATTTTGTCATGATCGGTGAATTCAGTGAGGCAACAAGGGTAGAAGTGCAGCAAGGAAAGAATACACAGATAGAAATGATAGTCTTGAGCAGAGTATGAAGTTATTTCTGTAGTAGGAGGAAAAATAAATTAAAAACCAACCTCTTGCATCACACTGCAAGGTTGCTTTCTGCTGAGAACAGTCTGGGTAACCTGAAATAGCTGAAGTCATGAATTTTTTGTGTTACTGGTAGCTAAGGAAGGAGCAGTTGTAGCTGGAGAATCAGGTGGCGTGCTTTTGGATGTGACCTTGAATAGACGCTGCTACCTTTTGGCTTCCGCTTCCGATAATAAATCCTTCTCCCTCCCTCTCCTTCTCAGGGAAAGATGAATGAATCAGGTGCTTCAGAGACTTCTGAAGAAATGGTTTTAGTAAATGCAGCAATTGGGCATTTAAATAAAATAGCACAGTTATCCATATAGGGATATTATTGTAGTTATTCATGTTGTTGTCTCTACAGTGTAATTCTTTGGGGTTGAAAACAAATAGCAATAGTTTGTACAAAAGATGCAATCAGAAAAAAAAAAAAAAAACAGAGGGAGAATTTACATAAGCCAAGGAGTCCAAATTAATTTTATAGAATAGTGAATTGATTTTTCCCTTGGATTTTTAAGTAACTGATAATCTTTCCAGTTGTAGTGTTACCGAGCAACAGAAAAGGTCCGTTATTGTCCGCCGCCTTATGGAAAGATGCCTCTCAAAGCCAGAGATTTGTGAAAAGGAAAGGAAATGTTTATTTAATGCTATACAGAGTTAAAGTAGTGACCTAACATCTCCATTAAAATATCAAAGTCCTTTAGGATACCCACAGATGCCCACAGTGCTTCCTATCTCCCTCTGCCCTAAGTCAGGGTACCATACTTGCAAGGAAGAGAAGCACACGTCTGGGATCCAGGCTCTTGACACTGTCAGCTGTGTCATCTTCCAGGCAGGATCTCTGGTTAATCTGAAGCCATGTGGCACCTTCTCATGGCCTACTGGCAAGAGTTCTTTCACCCTTCTTCCAGGCAGTCTCTCTTGCTCCCAGGCCACACAGCCGAAGGGAGCACCCCAAAGCCGCGTGGTCCCTCCTCTACCAAAGCTGTGGGGAAGGGGTCCCCACTGTGGCAAAGCCTCGTGGCTCTCCCTCTTCACCAAAGCTGCAGGGTCTGCACTCTGGTGAAACCACGTGGATCTCCCCCAATGGCTGCCATGTCTCCGTTTTAAATACTGGCACCAAACCTCCTCTGCAGCCCTATTTCCGACTCCTCCTACAATTGGTTACACCTGCCAGCATTCCCGTATATTTCCAAGGTTATTGGGATGCCATCATGAGTCTGGGCAGGTGTGTCCTCATTTTCTGGAGCCAATCTTCTCCAAGCTCCCATGCAGGTGCTTTAACTTAGGGTTCCTCCCCCAGTCACGTCCTTGGGGAAGTCCTTTCCATCCCCCTGGCTCAGAGCATGGCCACAGCTGTTTAACATATCTATGAAACCAGTTAAAGGTTATAGATATGTTAAATGACCATTCTGGAGGTTATCTGCAAAACCATTGCTATGCAAAACAACTCAATGGCCCTGCTCCATTTGTCCCTTCCCTCAACTCACACCTGAGGGGAAAGGGGTGAGGACATCTTATATGTCTGTCTAATATT